>CAKNWW010227522.1:1911-12756 GCA_932074435.1 Andricus kollari
GGCACTAGATCCAGATTCAACTGTAATGTTTATACTCTAAGCTACAAAGTTCTGAAATTATTTGACAAAAGTGCATTTAGTCTTTATTTAAATAAAACCTCGCAGCATTGTGAACAACTTCTGTCAAAACTCTATTTTTCCAGGACTCGAATCGACAAATGGTGACATCGACATTTTCTTTCATCAACCAATTGTCGATTATGGATTGCAAGAGCATGTTCTAGATTGGTTAGGTTATACCAAAATAAAAATTCATGATTATATACAACGATTATACTATTTCAAGCATTTTTCATTTCTACGTGTCAGTAATTACACTTTATTCTATTATGTAATACATATTCAATAATTATATAAATTTTCTCCTGTATTCATATTATCTGATCGAGTTGTCAATTCGTGCAATACCCTCGGCAAATGGATCTACAGCACTCGAGGGATTGAGGAATGCACCTCGCGAAATGGTTTTTTTGACACATTGTAATTTTATTACTAATTTTATCTTAAGTTTTAATATTATGTCCAAAACTACGTACATAGAAGAAAATTTAATATCTTCTCTGTCCATGTAAAGATCTTTGAAAGTTTTATGAGTTTTCGTTTATAAGGAAAAGGATGAAAAAGTTTGAGTTTGACTATTTTCTCGATAATTGTTCCCTTTACATTAGTGTTTTTAACTAACTTGCCATGGCGCCAGGAGGGAATTAAGATCGAAAAGCGGCCCGGGAAAAATACCCTAACCCTTTATTAAATGAAGCTAAAAACTACCATTTAGAACATATTTTTCAAGTATATAAAAAAGAAACTTAATAAATATAACAATGCCTTGACTGCGGAAGCAATTCCTTTTTTAAGAATAAACTGTGAGCAGCAACTCTCTCAATAATATTGAAATTTGGAATTTCTTTAACAATTGCATATTCCATTGGCATCCGTACGAAAGCTCTAGTGTACTATTGGCTTAATGAGCTTAACTTATAGAATCAACCGCTCTAAGGTTAAATATGTACACAGATTGCGAATTTTGCACAAGACTTACATATTGTTTTGAAGTAATCCTAGTTCTCTGCTAGACAAATCAACTCCCAATGAAGTTGCTTCTTTATCGCTTTGGGATCGAATCGCTGTAGTACTTCCGAAAGCTTCTTGAGTGTATCAGGTAGCATTAGATGTTGAACCTCAAGGAAATTCAATGGTGAAGAGTCAGCCAGACCTTTTTAAATACCGTGATGTTTTTCAAATCTACTTTTTATGCTCTCGATAGTCAGATAGTCAGAATAAAGTATTTTCATATCTAGACACTTAGTGGATGCCTTATTTCTCGAGTTATTGAAGTCTCTTTCTCATCGTGGAACTTCAACGTCCATTGGTGCAGTTTTCCCTGCGAAGTCTTCGAAGCGTCTACCTGGGATCTTTTATTCTCCATGTCATTTTATTTTTTCATAATACATGCATTCCAGTTATTTTTTTTTAATTTATTCGGGCTTAAGTTGACTTCTGTTGCTAAGCCGTTGTCGGGGGGATGAATACGAAGAGGTCGTGGTATCAGGGTCTACAGACCGTGAAGCACCACCTTAGGGGTCGTCCAATTCGCGTTACACTCCGCGCTTCCGCAACTTAGCGTATCGTTGCGTTTTTCTCAACGTTAAGTTCCGTTACGTTTCGGAATATTTAAAATTTACTTCAATCGATTCAATTGTTTTCTTATTTGTGTCAATATTGCCGTTGTCTCCGAGTTCTCACCAGAAGAAGACGTTAATTTCACTGAGAGCGAGGTACTCTCAATTCCTGTTGACTATTCACCAGAGAGATTCTCGTCTTATTTTCAACAAAGGGAATCTCCAAAACATACGGAAATTTTACCGAATTTTCGTGAGTCAATATTTCATCGGTAGGAGAAATTGCTTGCCGTGGTTGCACGCACACTTGCACCTAGCTTTTCACGTACATGCAATTTCAATGCCCTGTTGTACCCTAAATACACACCGGACATGTAAGTAAATTTAAATTTATAAAATGGAAAAGTGACTATATCGACCTGTAAACACCCGACGCTCTGTCTTCTTGTGAATTCTTTTTGGCCTATCATTCTTTAGTGTTGCAAGTATAGGACTGATTTATGTTCTGGGCTGGACCCTGCACAGTGCGCAAGAAGGGTTAGGTCGTCATCGAACTTTAACCCTCCTGCGCACAATGATGAGATATCTCGTTAAAAATAGCTGAGGTCGCTTATAACGCATACGCCGGAGAGGTAATCTCTTTAGTTGTCTAATAGTTAGTGCCGCGATTATAGTTCCATCAATAACCTGATTTCAACTCGAATTTTTTTTCACAAAGTTAGTCTAGTAATGAATACCTCGACTATCACCATAGTTCCGACAAAATATGCAATACTATCTTAAAGGTTAAATGCTTTTTTTTTCAACTTTGGTAACAACATTTTTCTCTCCTGCGATTGCAAAAGAAGAGCAACGCTTTTGTACGTCTTCATATAGGTTTATTAGTCATGCCAATATTCATTCTTTCTACATCTTCTACCAAAATATGATTTTCTTTTTCAACGCGCAATTCGACTACTGTTAGCACTTCAGCTTTATGAGAAAAGTGAGAAGTTTTTAAAAATAGTGCAGATTCCGACGAACGTTGAATCGTTCTAGTCAGATTAGTTAGTCAAAGACATTTGAAGGGTCGGGGAACAAAAGGGCCTAACCCCGTTTTTCCAAATTTTTCAGGACGCCAGAAAAACGTTCGTATTTTGCGAGATTACCGAAAAACATATATTGGATATATATGATCGACAATCTGCACTCTTGTACGTTGTTCTTCAAAATTTCATGCGAATCCGTCAAATAGTTTTCGATTTATGAGACATCAAATTTAAGCACGGGCCTAACCCAAGGGGGTACAGGCAAACAAAAGGGCCTAACCCGGAGCAGCAAGCATTCACTCGGCTTAATTTCGCCTGGTCTGCGGTGCAATTCTATAAATAAATACTAGCAAACACAATAATAATTTTTCAATTAATATATTTGTTATGTTGTGAATAATGAATTATTTGTTGTCCAGTACATTTTTCAGAGTCTGATCTATTATATTGAGTGATACTTTATTTTCGTTATATTATTATTGATTTTGATATCTTTATTGTTATTGCTGTTGAAAATTAGAATGATTTTTGTGATTAAGGTTCAGATATTAGGTAAAAAATGAATTTCCACTATTTTTATATTGATAATAATAATCGAATGGGACTATATCTTTGGAATATTCAACTTTGGAATATCTTCAATTAAAACAAATTTTGGTAATCGTTTTTTTTCTTCGCGGAAAGTTCTTTCGGTGTCACTTGAATCAAACGAATCTTGTCAAAATTTGCAATGGTTTTTCCTGTGAAAGTAACAAAAAATGCACACGATTTTTATAAACTGGTAGAAAAATATTTTTCAACACAATGACGGCAGTGAAAAGAACAGGCACCCTGTAAATTTTTTTCAGTGAAAGATTCACTCAACATGAGTGAAAATCCTGCAAATCTAGCTTCAGTGAAAATGTCACTCAAAATGAGCGAAAATCCACTCATTTCAGAGTAATATTTCACTTTTAAGCATGAGTGGATTCCACTTTTTTACAGCGTTGGAAAAACGCACAAAATACTGCAGATTGAAAAAGCTACGATTTTAGTGAAATCACTCGATTTAAAAAAATTTCTGTACATTGAAAAGTTATTAAATCATTGAAAATTCCCCAAAATATAGGAATTTCGAAAACATTATATTTCAAAGACACAAAATGACCGTGAGACTTTACTCAACAAACGCCCGTTTGAAATTTTTCGAAATTCTATCACTGAAAAAAAAAACAGAAGCAAAAAGACAAACAATTTTTACTTACTTCTCTCTCCTTATCGATCAGCGCGTGCAACATATGATATAAAATCGATAATATCGACCGCGATTAGTGCCTCCAAAGCCTTTAACACAACCTAGTCACGCTAAATGGCACCACATACATATAAAGTGGCAATAAACCTAGACAAACCGAATGGAAAAATCGTTTTTCCATAAGCTTTAATGCGGGGTTAGGCCCTTTCGTTCGCTCGGCACCCCTTGGGTTAGGACCTTGACTGACTTTGATGAATTTTTAAAAAATTAAAAAAAAATTTTAATTTTTTTTAGTTTACACCCTCGAAACGGCTTTTGTTTGAAGAGTCCAAAAAGGTCTAAAAGTCAATTTCGAAAAATTTGTGGGTTAGGCTCTTTTGTTCCCCGACCCTTCATTTGTTTTCTTCTTCTTGCAATAGTTTCTGCTCTCTTTCTCTTTATTTTTGCGCCCCGCCTTTGCGTTTTGATATTGGGTTATTTACAGACATCTGGGAATAATCAATATCTATAATAACTATATTGTAACTATAGCATCTATAATCTTCATATCTACAATATTTTAAAATAGAAAATAAATTATTTTATTTGTATACACTTTTTTATATAAATAACTGGGTCAATCAAGTGTCAATCAAGTTTATCAAAGGCTGACTCGATTCGACAAATCCTTCAAAAGTTAGCGTGGCGAAAACATTCAGGTAACCATACATACATACAAACACACATAAGACATACAGGCAGACAGACACCGACAAAATTTTATGATTCTCGGACTCTATGAGTGCCGAAACGTAAAAATCCGCTAAAAACCAGAGATCGAAAATTTGCACGATCACATTACACTCTCATGAATGAGGATGCAAAAATGTATAATCTTCACACATAATTATTATCAGTCTATTAATAGTAACTTCAGTCATTTAATTTATTGTGCTAATTTTTAATATATAAAAATGTATACATATTCAATATGCAAATTCAATCTGACAATGACTCGGGAATAGTTCAGATATCAAGTCATTTCGAGCGCGGATAGCACTCGGATGGATGATCATCTACGACGTACGATCAGGTTGTGTATTCAGTTGATTTTAACTAATGTTGAGCGGGAGGTTTGACGCCGAGAATGATTGTGTGTATTCAATGGGTAAGACCCGGGAAATTGCGAGTACTTCTAATCAAGTCGGCAGGCGGAAGTAACGCGGATTAACAAGATTATCCTAAAAAATGTTATTTTCGTCATTTTTTTAATAACTTAATTTTATTTCAATAAAAAAATCATATTTCTACAGCAATACAAGTTTTTTAATCAATAGTTACTTTAGTGTGTCTTTTTTAAATAAAATAAGCAACATTTTTATATAAGGTACTTATGAAGACCAACGAAAATTCAACAAGGTTGAAAAGATAAGATGTAACCAGACGTAAAGAGGTTAAATTCTGAACGATTTCCCGACTCAGCACATCATCAGCTAAAATTTTCTGCGAGTATTCAAAGGCGAAATACGCGGATACATTATTGAAAGGATCGAATCATTATTAATAATTGTACCAGATACATTTTCACGATTTTTTCATGTATTTATGTATTTTGTTTTTATCATACCAGCCCACACCTGCTCAACTTGATTTTTCCTGATTCCCCACATTTCCAAACGGGGCTTCAGTAATTTTATATAGGTAACTTAAACTGACATAAACTAACTTCGGTGACTTCAGTAATATCCACTGACTTTGTATGGATAAAATTAACTTCTATCGACTTCAGCAAGTTTAGTAAAACTAGTTCAAGTTCACCATAGTTGATTTCAAGTAATTGACCAAGGAATAACTAAAACTCCTTTGGATCTTATGCTCTAAATTAAGCATACATATACAGTTAGAAGAACATTGACTTAATACATTAGAAAATTTAATCGTTAGGATAGAAAACAAGTCGGCCTTTATTTGTATGGAATTCAATTCTTCTTTTAAAAAAAAAAATCTTTACCTGGTAAAGCACAAGCAAAATTACGAAAATTTATCTCTAGTACATAAATATTTCGGATCAATTCCACGCTCTGTTGTCCATGAAGCGTCGCTTTTACCACCGCAGAACGTATTGTTCCCCTGTGGTAGCCAATCGTCACGCAATCAACGATCAGCGTTCCAATTTTCGCTTCATTTCGGCATTGTTTTACTTTTGGCCTTTATTCTGGCTCAAACGCATGACACGTTTAACCTTACACAACATGTTTTTATAACTCTTTTAATTGCTACGAGAAACCGTCCCTCTGTACGCTACAAATATCCTTTTTGCTCTTAATTCGATTTAACTCTTTCCAACGGTTCTCCCATTCCGGGGAGAATAAATAATTCCAACTCTCACATTTTTAATGACTACGCTTTCTTTCAATATTCGCAATTAAAAATATTGTCATTATTTGGAATGAACAGAAAGAAATTTTAGAACTCAAATGAAGGTCTTGAATGTAAGACAGAATAAAAAAGTAGTTACTTACTTTTCTTGGTCCATGAAAATTATAATATTAAAATCTTGTAACTGCTTTATAAGAGTACTTTAGGAAAGTCATATTGATAAAGATAAAAGGTACATTTTTATTTCTAACGAGAATAAACTTCACATTAGATACCAGAAAAAAGTATTTAAAAAAAATGACAGACCCTGTAAGTCGTTAAAACTTGTAAGGTCGTTAACTTCCGAGTCGTTGAATGTCGTAAAGTTTTCTAAGTGAAGAATTTCTTCAAGAATGTTGTTACCAAATTTCTTAGACTCGATAAAGATTACATTCATAATTTTTGAATTAATAAATTACTGAAGTCTCTGATAGTTAATATTTCAAGAAGTCAGGATTTCAATCATGCAATCACCTTTTATTTCTAATGTTTCAGATTATAAAAAATCGTTAGAATTTTTAAAAAAACTTTCACTTGAGGCGCTAATAATTATTTAAAGGGTTTTCACTAATTAATGCTTTCAAGTATATATAATTAAACAAAAACAGGTTTAACAGTCACAGCAGGGACCGACTGGGAGATATTAAAATCACACTGTCTTTCAGCAGAACTGCAGCAAATCATACCTATGCCCATGTCTCACGACCAGTGAGTTTTCAATTTTGAGAAAATACAAAATCAAGGATAAAAAATCTTTCCACTCCCAGATAGTGTTTTTTATTTATTGAGTTATAGGTCCTCAACTTGTCGCGACGAGAGGAGCGGCGGAGCCGAAAGAGATACGGTGCTCAGTCAAGCGTGACAAACAGCTTGAGGGCCGCACTCTCAGCGAATTCATGCGGCCCTGCCTTTTTACGTTTGATTTTCCCGATTCCAGATCAAGCCAACTGCAAGCCATGACCGAAACTGTTCTTATATCGAGAGTGGAGTGTATTATCGGGCCTAGAGTATGAACATTTTTAATTTCATCACAACTATGTAATGGTCTGAAATGGTCTCTAAACATTTTTTTCCTAGAGTAATATGCACAGGATATTTTCTACAATATAAGGACAATATTCTCCACAAGGAGTAAACTTAAAATATTTATACAGGGTAATTGAAAAAAATCTTGAATTTTTAAATACACACTTTTATACTTTAAATATTTCTATAGTACTTTAAAATCTATTTTTACCTTTCATTTACCTAAAATGGATGTGAAATTGTTTTAAATAAGGTCAATTGTGGTGAAATTATGCGTTTTTATCAGTTTTTCTCATCGATTTTCTTATAATTTGTTGAAGTTTTTAATTGCTGTAAATAAGACTTGATATAAAATCATAGGTAAAAAATGACGTAACGTGGCCACGAAAATGATAACGGCTCTCAGTAGAACCACGGTAAATCACACCCATCTCTCTAATGTAATGCTATGACAGCCTGAAGCTAGTTTATCTAGCTACTTTTCACATGCATGTTCAAATTGTTGAAAAAATGTATTGTTCTTTCTTCTCAAAATGATTCTCTTTCACTATCATCAAAGGATTTAATGTACAATTTCTTGAAATACGTAATTTTATATGAGCAAATCTAAAAGAAGTTTCGAGTCGTGAATGAGCCAGTGAAATTGCGTTACATAAAATAATTTCATTTCAGACCCTGCGGTCCGCTTATAGAGTGCCCGGAGCTTAGTATTGGAGCATTGGAACAGTCGGGCTTTAGACACGTTGAAATTCACGCCAGCTTTCGCGAGGAGCTTTTCCGTAAGCTCGAGCTAAATGACTTCGTGCTAAGCTCAGCTCAAGTCCATCCACCCTCTTTCCGTAACCCTTGCTTAACCTCTGTGTGCATAAGGCGCACGTATAGGGTGCCCCATAATACCAGAGCTGAAGCTGAAGTTATGTGATCTCAACTTTGAAAGATTCCAGTTCTAATAAACTAGGAAAATAAACATAAACGAATTTCCATGCACATAAAATTATAAGCACCTTCGTTCTACGCGTTGTGCGTGAAAGTGAGAATTCGGATTTCAAAACGTATGACTCTTTAGCATAACCTCCGATACAATGACCTAATTGACCAAATTTTGTGGACCATTTCGAAAAGAATGTTTGATGGGTTTACACTAAATATACTAGGGTATCACTTTTTTAACCAAATGGGTGTCAAGATACAAAATGTCCGAGTGTCAACTAGAGCTAAAAAATCGTATCAAAACGTTGCGCAATGGATAGTTTTCATTTGTTATATAATGTAGTTATCAACTGTTTGCAATGTTTCGATACACTGGCCATTTTTGTGAAAGCGTTTCTAGTAAAAACTGCGGAATGGGAATTTCGGATAGTTTTGTGTACGATTTTCTTCCAGATTCTATTCGAGATATAGATCCGAAGCTTTCCCTTTCTATCAGAAATGTTGGCTTAGTTTCACCGAGAAATGCAAGTAAGTGGAAATAGCTTGTGAATCAATTATAAATTAAATTAACAGCATTTTATGTTTAAAGGTAATATTGATCTTTCACCAAAAATGTTCGAAAACAGTCGAATGCAGACCCCCGACTTGTTCGGGAAGAATTGGAAACGCTTACATGGCTTCAGAAAGATTTTTCTATCAGAAATATCTAACAGGGCTTGCGCAATGGAGACATAGTTGACAATTACATCAATGATTCATTGAAAATTATATTTTATTTACATCATTATTTTACTTACACATTATTTTACTTACACATTATTTTATTTACATCAGTATTAGTTGTAAATAATTATAGTGTGCAAAAAAAGTTAAAAAAATAAATGGGTAAATTATGTTAGGCAAGAAAGTATAATAAAACAGAACGATGGCAAATCCAATGACGCACATATAAGTTTATATTTGTCAACAGGCCAGTTCACGAATATTGCAGATAATTTTAAGTAATACAAATAACGAAAACTGTGCCGAAAAATAGCAACCATATATATTATGTAAACACTTGTATATTACGCAGTTTAATGTCCAATAATATGTGATCAACCTTTTGGTATAGAAAAAATGATACCACAGAATAAGTGTATTCAGGCGTTTTTGTCTAGAAATTGAACAAAATCTATTCAAGGTTGTATGTAAATAAATCAATCTCTGGTAGATTTTTTTTTAAAAAGGAGCTGTATTTAAATAGAATGATTATTTATATGCTAAATTAATTTCAAATTTTTCAACCATACCGATGCGGAGATAATTAATGTCAAAGTTGACTACTTTAACACGTAATTCGTCGGCAATGCAAAGGCACTCTCCACAATTTAATTTGCAGTAATTAAACGCTCTGGTACAGAAATTTTAAAAATGTCAGTATTTGTGTAGCTTGAAAATACAAATTTTCAACAAAAAAATCATCAAATTTTTGCACTGTGTAGTTTCATAGATAATTTAATGAAAAGCATTGGAATTTTAGTCACTTTCAAACGGATAAATGTAACAGTATTACAAGCCGGCAACACTATTCCCTCTCACCAGCTTCTCTGCTGTACGCACTCGACAAATACACTCGCACGATCAACCAGCTTGGAAGCGTACGTGAAATTGCGACGTTGCGCGATCTGTGAATCTGCCGTTGGCATAACAGTGGTGACTGTACGTATACACACATACTACGAATTCTAAGCTAGTGGCGCACTGAAAATGTCACCATGCGGGCCCGTGAAATTTTTTCAACATGGCATGGCTCGACGGGACTCGCGGGACTCTACTACTTGTACGGGGATGGGACTTGCATACAACCTTAAACTTTTTTCAGACTTTAATTAGGCAAACATGGCATTTTTTGTAAATAATAAATAAAATCGATCTGTTCGTTTTTTAAAAGCATTAACTGTTTTAAAACGAGTTGGAAATCGAAAATTATTCAATTTTATATTATTTAATTTTAATCGGACTCTAGTAAAATTTTTGAAATTGCATCATTAAAATCATAAGACGCTTCCTTTCGTAAGATAGTCTTGATCTCACCTGCACGAAACATATATCCCCTTATTTTTTTGAATGATGGCTAAACAAATTTTAGAATAAACTAAATTAATCTCTGCATGAAAATAGAAGAAATCACTTTAATGTGTTCTGTTAATCGCTCTGTATGAGGACCTTTTTTATTTTAATCCAAATCTTCAAATTTTGAAGATTTCAACGGGAAAGTGTCTAAACTTGGATTGAATTGTCAAATTTTGACCCGTACAACTATAAAATGTCCAAATATGACACTTACATTTGGAAAATGTCAAAATTTGACACTTTCAATTGGAAAATGTCAAAGTTTGACTCTTTCAATTGAAAAATGCCCAAATGTCACCCTTTCAAGTACAAAATACAAAATTTTCTCCTTTTAAATTTAGGTTGGGAAAAGAGGGGGGAGGGGGTCTACCCGAAAAAGTTTCGCCCGATCTGTTTGAAAAAGGATTGGCGCCACTGTTTTGCAACGTCTTGACACCAGACCGGGAATTCTGAAGACCTGGGTTCAAACACTAGCGGAGGTAGTAAGGAATTTTTT
>CAKNWW010227593.1:0-13709 GCA_932074435.1 Andricus kollari
TCCACAATAGATATAATCTGAAGAAATATGGTGATCGATGTTTATCGCTCTTCCTAAGAATTAGTTAGTTGGTCTTGCTTAAAATTCTTTTTTCTACTCCGCGAAAATGAAAATAAATATATTATTATAAATTATAATCATTATAATTGCATCAAATATTTTTTCAAGAAATGGGCGTGCTTAATTTTTGTACTTTAACAATTCAAAATTGTTAAACGATAGAAGAACTTTTTCTGTTTGAGTAAATTGTTCCTTAAATCAATTAATATTTTATTAACTCTATGTTATGTGTTTTCTTCAAACAATATACTGCATCTTAGAAACAAATAAATATTTATTTCCGTTACGAAAAATTTCTTTGATGCAAAGAAATGTTTATTTTACCAAAAAATACGCTTATTTGAATCAAAGAATCATATATTTGGTTCAAAAAAAACTTTTACTCAGTCCGAGTTACATTTACTCACCTATTCATATCAAATACTTATTATTACAGTCAATAACAATTCTATTTCGCTCAAAGAATATTTTACAGTGTCAAGTAAATTTTTCGATGTCTTAAGCATAGCGTTTCTCAGATACAAATAAAACATTTCTTCAAAGTAAAGAAATATTTCTTCGGCCATATTCTGCTCTGCCATTTCTTTGAATCAAAGAAATTTTCTTTGATTCAAATAAGTTTTTTTTTCAGTGTACTTGCTTCTACAAAGCCATCATCCAGTCACTTGAAACTGTCAGACCTATTTGATAAAGGACATCCAAATGTTATATTTATGGAAAAATTTATAACTGTGGTATGACAAATTTTAGGTCCGCTTCCGAAAATAAAACGAGAAGGTCTAGATTGTGATTGAAAATATTAACGATTTTTAATGAAATTTATGAAAAATGGAGTGAAGTCCAAGATGCACGATTCGTACTGATAATAAAGGGCGTATAATGAATGATACGTGAAATTTTTGCTTCATCTTCATTCTAGCGTACCTTTCGTCCAGAATCAGAAAAGACACGTTCCTTTCGAAAAGGACGTGTATCGGTGAGATATTCGGTTTTTGACCACTTCTTTATTTTTCAGTTAATTATGTCTTGACTGAATTTAATTATTATAAACTATTTCAAAAATTCAAATTTAAATTTTTGGTAATCAATCCCCCTTAATTTGTTCGTTTTCCGGAAAAAAAATCCCTATTTTTTGTTTTCAAATAGTTCAACAGAAATCTGTGCCCCTGGACTTTTGAAATCAACATGGTGTTTTGATTTGAATTTTAAGAATATTCAAGGTATACTATCTATACAATAAATTTTCATGTTGACTCCCCCCTCCTCCAACCACCTTATATTGTGCCCGGAAGATGCCCCAAAAAATTAAAGACAGCAGTTTCATGTAAAATTCATGCTAAAGATGGTGAAAATGTAATACTTTGTGGAATTAATGACACAATAAAAGAATGATTTTTTTCGTTAGGATATTTGGCAATTGTTTCAATGATTTTCTTTGTTTAAATAATTTTTTCATCCTGTAAGCCGTGAAAACTTATTATTTCCTGGCATTAATGTTGCAGGTAACAAATGTTATGACTGATATTTTTTGTAAAACTTATTTTGAAATTATTCCAACAATTAATATCATTTGCTCCTTTTCATAGGGAAGATTGAGAAAATTCAAGTTTTTTCGAATCTCTTACACTATTTCGCGTGTTATTCAGTATTTTGTTTTATCAATGAAATCGATCTGGGGAAATAACTATCCATAACGTAACTGAAAACAATTCTTTAAAAAAATTATTATTGTTTGAAAAATGAGGGTATAAGTTCTGGAATAAGAAAATTCCGAATAATAAGCGACACAGTGTAAGAGATGCGACAAAACTAGAATTTTCCCCACCATTCCTATGAAAAGGCGCAAGTGAATGATTATTAATTGTTTAAATAATTGAAAACAGTCCTCCGCAATAAATATTACTTTTAGCATTCATTAAATGCATCATGAATCCCGTAAAATAGTAACTTTTAAGTTTTAAGTTTTAAAAATACATAAAGTCTATTCATTTCACCGGTTTTTTATAGACTCAATTACTGACGTAGTATAAATAAACAATTGCACGATATATAAGTACAATTTATATTCATACTATACACAGCAAATTAGGTGGAGCAAAACATTGACCAATATATCGATTTTATGCCACTTTTCCCGAAAAATTGAACGACGTTATTAGATTTGCCGTATTTCGCTTATTCAAACCAATTGTGTAAATAAAAATTGTTTAAACAATTCAAAAATCAATTTTAAAGAATTAAAAAAAAAGTATTTAAAGAAATGACATAGAAATATTTAATGTTGGTGGACAATGTAGGACAACACTTTAGTGTTGCTTTTTTATTTTTTTCAAAGCCTACGTCTTCTTTTTTTGTCCTCTTTTTTTAAATTAGTTTGACTCAATCGATTTTTATTTTAGTTGAGTAGTTATTGATGTTGGTCGGTCGAAGAAGCAGATTTGAAAAGGCGAAGTTGCTCAATATTTGTTTTAAAAATCTGGTAAAAAGTTCACGATGTTAATTAAATTATTATTTAGGGGGGGGGGGGTATTATAATTAAAATGACAAGCAGTCTACCAAAGAAAGTTATGAGGTATAAAAACTGTAAACAATTCAAGCAATTTTTAGAAGGTTTGTCTACTTTTTATTTGGAAATGTATTTCTCGTGACATTATAGAGACACATTGTACTTTAATGAAAGATGTGATTATTATCAACTAATTGCATACAAAATTCAAAGTTTGAGTATTTTTTATTTCTGAGAAACTTTTTTTTTGGAGACGAGCTTGATTTTTTATGAAAAAAACGTTAATCTATAGTGAAGATTTGAAAAAACACTGATAAACCAAATAGGCTTATCAGCTATCAGATATCTAAAGGACTAGAAATTTGCTGATCCGATTTGTATTCGAAAGTGTATTTGTTAAAAAGTTTGTCAAAAAAGCATCGTTGAAAGAATGTACTTTATGATTCTAATAAAAATGATCAAAAAATCCGAAAAAATTTGTGTAACGATGTTAATTAAATTAATGTACGTGAAAATCTTCGTTTTTCTGATCAGTACTAATTGGATTGGCGGATCATTTAGATGTTAGTGGCTTAATGATTTGGTTAATTACATTTAACACAACTTGAAAGTGTACGAAACAATAATCATTACCAAAGGAAACAGTGACAAACAAGATTCAATAACAAACGACATTATAATTAAGATTACCAGCACTCTATTAGCGAACGTTAAAAACTATAAAAATGTGATTTCGAAGAATGCTCCAGACTTGGTGAAGTCAGGCATAAAAAATCCCCGCGGAACAACAATCTTCATCACGTTCCAAACCCTTGAATATGATGAATTTTATTTAAAAGCATCTGACATAATACTTATTTAAAGTCACTTATCCGGAAAGAGAACGAAGCCAAAGGCTTTAGAAATCGTATTATCCACGGAAAAACAATCTTCTTCTGGAAGATTGCTTCAAGGTATGTGGTCTGCAGATTCATTAGATTTCACAGTTCTCGAAGTTGTCAAGAAAAGATCAACCAATGATAACCATTTGTGTGCTCATTCAAAAAACATCATTAACCTCCATCAGTACAGCCCTTTCACCAAGGTTTATACAAAGAGAAATTACTCCTCCAAAGTGGTCATTTTTTCCAAAAAATTGCTTGAACTGAATAGCTTCAAAATGAAAGTTAGTTCTTTTAACAACCCCTCCCCCCTCTTTCTGCGTGACACTTCCTTGGGGTACTCTTTTCCTAACTAGAAACAGTTCAGGATATATGTTATTCCGATCTGGGAATGAGATGTGTATAGGAAAAACGTCTTCTAAAGTCATGAATTTCAAGATGATATATATTGCTTCTGATTATGAGGAATGGGGCCCTCACCATCAGGTTTCCGACACAACAACTGGTGCGATATACAAATCAGCTACAAAAAAGGTCTAGTTATCCACCAACCCTGGATATTACTTTATAGGATCTTTAGAAATCTGAGATCTTATTAATTGAGTTTTGCCGACAGTGTATTTACATGGGACTACTAATTTCCCTTCTAATCGCGCTTCCAATATTTGTTAGTTACATTCTTAAATTTGACAAACATTCTTGACTTCCACTCTATATATTTGAAGCCGCTCTCGGATTAGCAATTCCTCGAGAACCCAGAAAGTTAACCGAAAGAATTGGATTTATAGTCACGCTTTTTGCTTTCATGGTATCGTTAACATCGATTTACGCAGTTTTCGCCGATTTCACACTGACGATATAAAGGGAAGTAGACATTAATGCTTTGGAAGATTTGCGCAACACAAACCTGACACTAATGACAGATACGCCATTGGCAGATATCCTCCGCAAATCAGGAAACGATTAAATAGCTCAAGCCTTGATGAATAAAATGCATACCATAACTGATTTAAGAAAGTTTATTGATTATTTAATTGAACATGGGAATGTTACGTTGTTTATAACAGACATTCGTGTGCACAGAGCACACCACTATGTTTAGAAAGTCTAGAATAAAAGTTATCTAATGCAGACTAACCAGAAAATGGAATGAGTACGATTAAAAAAAAACTTTAAACAGTGGACGAGTTGAGAACCTGAGTGGCGAAACAAAAATTATATTACCTCTTGCGGTCTTTCTTGTAGGAGGATATTATTTCAAAATAATGTTTGAAGCTTGAAGAGTAAGGATCACTTTTATAAAAATGAAAGTTGAAATTCAAGACCAAGGGCAATTATGACAAGCTTTTGCAGGGTTTCCATTAACCGTAAAAACCGGAAAATAGAATAATCCTATCAAAATTAACACCTGTCATTCCTCGCGAAATATTTATAAACGAATTTCAAAGAAAACGATTTAAAATCGCTTCACAAATAAGTTTCCTATGACAAATATCCTTCGACAAAAATACATCCATCCCGAAGACATTGACAAATTACCTGAATCAATGTTAGTCTTCTTTGAAGATACATCGTGCCGAATATTTATAGTACCAGAAAACACGACCTGCTTTGTTTGTAAACAAGAAGGTCACCTTGCCAAAAATTGTAATTTGAACCTATCTAGGCTAAATGATATGGCGGTAAATATTTCCGATCCAAACACTGACGAAATCTAAGGTGAACCCACACGCGAATTACAATCATTTCAGTTTCCTACAATAAGCACCCGTAAAAAAACTAAAACCAGAAGTTGAAAATCAGGACGTCCCTCCTACGAGTAAATCAAAGAAACCCTCAAAGAAATCCAAAATGAGCGACAAATCTCAAATATCAAATCCTGCTTCTCTTGAAAAAGTGCTTCTAGCCACTAAATAAATTCTAAGTAATTATCCTTCTGAGTACAAGGTAAACTTTAATCAACTCAAATTATTAGTAGAAAACTCTCAATGAGTCCAAGATATATCCTCTAAAGTTAAGGAGTACACTCATAACACCAAAGGATTGATCACCACATTTAAAAACCTCTATCCTCTTTTGAGTGAACGAATAATAAAAAAAATTGTGATGCAACTGGTTTGGTTTTTATTCACCAACAACATTTATTTCAAGTAATGTCAACCGCGACACCGTCTCACAAAAATTTCATTTCCTCCTAACTGAATAACTTTCTTGGATCAAAAATGTTCAATTCTCATTCAGCATCCCCATATCTCAAAGGAATTTTTTTATTTTTGTAACAAATTTAAAATTCTACTTTTGGTCGCTACCGCAAACCGATTTTCAAAACCTATGACATTCTAGCGTCAGCATTCTCGTTCGATTTTCTCGGAACTGGTTAGCTTTTTTACATCAAACTTTGTTTACCCGTATTCACAAACTCAATATCTCGAAGCATGTTTTTATTTTTTTTAAACTAAAGATTGAATTTTTTATTTCAACTTGAAGCCGAGCCCTCTCCAATCTTAGGTTAGTGTCAGTTTCAGCTTGTCAACTTCTACATCTATTTCCGTTCAACTAGCTAACTTTTTCTTATCAAACTTTTTTGGCCTCAGACCAATAATACTTCAGCTCGGGAGTGAACTTTTGTTTTATCATTAAATGGTGATTTCAATTTTACAGAATGTTTTTGCGCCCTCCTTTAAAGTTAACAAAATGTCCCTTACCCCCTTTTGGACTCCGAAATGATATAAGAGCAATGGAAGTCGATACACAAAACTAATATATAAGCGATGGCCATTCAAGTTACCATTCCCATGTCACTGTGCATTTGTAACATTTATTTATCCAATAGCTACGATTTAGATCAAAACGCAGGGCCGAATTTAGTACGGGGCTAGGGGGGCCATGGCCCCAGGGCCCCCAAAAATGAGGGGCCCCCACAAATGTAACTAGTTGGCAAATCAAAATCGCTGCGACATGCACACACCTGTGCATCGGCTCCTAGTTCGATTACCTTTTTTTTTTGTTTTTAGAAGCCAGCAAGGAATTACACTTCTTGAGTTGGCTAAAAGGCCTCCACATTGTAACCGGCCCTAGGGCCCCCACAACCCTAAACGCGGCCCTGTCAAAACGAAATCGAAAACTTAATTCGGCAGTCACCTACTTCCTGTTAACTACTAAGGGACTTTAATGTATGTAATACTATTTAGGTAAATCAATCAACCTGTTCCAATGAAAGGAACATAAGCAAATTTCTTGAAAATTCCTATCTCTCCCTACTGGCTCACGGTTCCTTCAGTGTAATTTACCTCACTCTATGCATGTACCTTCAAGTTGCTCATAAACTCTCATGAGAAACACTTCCCGATTTACGTGACAGTGACCATTATCCTATCAAACTTTCAATTCCAAATGCAGTTCCTAAACCAATAAACCTTTCTGAATGGAATTTAAAAAACTGCTAATTGGGGATTTTTTAATGAAATAATTGATCAAGAAATAAATCAACTCATAAACAACCGCCAATCCCCTCAACATCCACAGACTTTATAGAAATCAGAGACGGCAAATCTCATAGAAGAAGGTTTTGCAAGAAAATCAAGCAACGACAATTTTCACCAAATTTTAAGAGATTCAAGGACGCTGAAGAATCAAAATCTACTCAAACATAATCAGTTGAAAGCGAAAACGATAATAATCCCGACAACAGTATAGATCTTAGTTTTAGTTTAGTTTTACAACGCACCGGAAGCCTATGAAGAGCTCCCCTGGCGCTCGTGCTATAAAGACTATTATGCCACACCCTTACCTATTTGTTCTCAGCAGTCGACCGCAGACCTCTTGAAGAAGCCTAGTATGTCGACTGCTGATTACGCTGTAATTTCCTCTGGTTCCATAAAATGGGCCTCGAGGGTTTGTAACCTGACCCTAGCTAATGCCGAGCACTGGCATGCTACATGCAGGGATGTTTTGTCATCCCTGCCGCATTTCCTGCACTCTGTTGTGGTGTTGTACTCTATTTGGCGCCTATGATAGTTCAAGTGAGTGTGCCCAGTTAGGATCCGTACCACTGTCCTAATATCTTTCTTGGGTATACCCAAGATTTCCCTGGCTCTACCCATCCTATAGGTATAACCCAGGATGGATTTCGCCTGAAGGCAACCTTGGATTTGGTCCCAGTATTGCCGGTGTTTTGTACGGATCCAGCTTTTAATGGCCATCCCGATACAACAACACGCTATTCTCAGTCCCGGTTCCGGTCCTATGTATTCACTCGCTGCGCCGCATTTTGCCAACTGGTCCGCCTTTTCTTTGCCCTTGATCTCTGTGTGACCAGGGACTCATATGAGAGCCACATTGTTTCTTTCTGTGTCGTTTGGCTGCCCGAACAGATCGTAATCTGTCTGCCATCAGTGTTTTCTTCTATTAGTGTTTCAGCACAGCGAAGGACGGTCAGGACCTCACCCTGAAAGACATTAGCATGTCGCCCGAGTGGGATCCCTATCCCCTTCCATCTCTTGCTGTCATAGATTCCTGCTGCTGACCCTCGCTCTCTCCTGGAGCCATCTGTATATCAGATTTCCCCTCAGATGAGCGGGTTACCATTTCCTTTCCATAGATCCCTTCTGGGGATGCCACTTTTGGTTATTTTATCTTGCCTCATCTGTAGAATCGGCAGTGCGCTGATATCACTCGGGAGCCTAGTGTGCCTAGTCCCCCGAGTCCATCTATTTCCTCTTGACAGGCGGCCCATCGCGTGTGCCGCTCTAGCGGTTATCGCAATATGTAGGGGTTCTTCACAGAGCATGAATCCTATCGCCGCTGTGGGCGTAGTCCTCATTGCTCAAGTCAAACCCCTAAATGCTAGCGTTTGTAACCTTCTTAGCCTGTCCTGCATTGTTTTAAGTTCCGCCCGTGGCCACCAGGCCACAGCTGCATGTAGGAGCTTTGGTTTTAGGACAGCAGAGTAGAGCCATAATGGCATTTTAGGCCCTAGACCCCACCTCAACCCACAGACCCTCCTGCACACCCAAAAAGTCATGACAAACTTCCTGCATTGGATCTCCAGGTGCTTTGCCCAGTTCAGCTTGCTATATAGGGTTACTCCTAGATATCTAACTGAATCTGTTAACGTCAGCTCCTCACCAGCGTATAAAGGAGCGTAAAATTTCGGAACTTTATAATTTCTCGTGAAAATGAACGGGTTGGTCTTTTCCAGATTTATCGAGACCCCTGAGCTACCGCACAAATGATCCATGATGCGCCGACTTCATAAGATCCATCAGCGTTTCCAGGCGAGCCCCTCTGACTGGGATTACAAAGTCATCCGCATAGCCCTGAGTATAGTACCCCTCTTTATTTAGCCTTCGCAGGAGACCGTCCACCACAATGCACCGCATGAGGGTCGACAGGACGACCCCCAGTGGGCAACCCCGTGGAGCTTTCCCCTTACTAGGCCTTGACCCCATCTGGCTTCGAGTCTCATCCAACGTAGCATGCTTCCTATCCAGCATACCAGCTGGTCAGGCACGTCACATCTCAAAGCCTCACGACAGATGACTTCTGGAGAAGAATTGCTGAAAGTACCCTCTATATCGAAGAAAGTGTTCACAGCATACCCCTTTTGTTCCAACTGCTGCTCCAATTTCACCACAACAGCATGAAGCGCAGTTTCTACCGCGCAGTCTGCCTGAAAAACATGCTGCCCTCTATGCAGCGGGGAGGCCAAGAACACCTCATCCTTAATGTATCTTTCGATCAGCTTCTCTAACGTCTTCAGGATGAAAGACGTTAGGCTGATTCGTCGGAAATTTTTTGCAGCAGTGTAACGCTCCCTCCCACATTTGGGTGTGAAGGCCACTCTGCAATCCTCCCATGGCGATGGCACGTGTTTTTGAGGACTATACTTGCCCTAAATAATTTCGTCAGAGGAGGGGCGACTAAATCCATGCCTTTTTGCAAAAGCGCTGGATAAATGCTATCTGCCCCTGGTGATCTAAAGGGACAGAAGGACCCTATGGCCCATTCCACCTTTTTGTGTTCAACGACCTTAGCGGCGAGATTCCAGTCGGCCCTGTCCACCTCTTCACCCCAGCCTTCCTTCTCTTGCTCGGTTCGGATTCGTTGAAAACCCAGAAGCCTCGTAGTTTCCGGAATGTCTTTCGATTCCTCGCAGAAGTCCCTCCAATCTGCTTGCTTATACTTTCTTATACTTATATTGTATTCATACTGGGCCGTCTTATAGCTGTCCCAGTCTGAAAGCAAA
Organism: Andricus kollari; assembly: GCA_932074435.1. Taxonomy (NCBI): domain Eukaryota; kingdom Metazoa; phylum Arthropoda; class Insecta; order Hymenoptera; family Cynipidae; genus Andricus; species Andricus kollari. Next base: position 9,695 of record CAKNWW010227593.1, read on the forward strand.
TTTGGTTCTATTTGCACTATTGCACAACATTCTTGTCTTTTTACGGAGTCTTTCCAGGTGGGTATTCCACCATTCTGCTCCCTTCTTAGACTTTATTGTGCTTGTTGGGCAATTGTTCTCGTATGATGTAGTCAGAACCCTTCGCAGAAAATCCGAGGCGTGCTCTAACTCATCAATGGTACCATAGTTTGTGGGGAATTCTGCAAGCCTCCCTTTGAGTTCCTCTTTATATGAGTCCCAAAGTGTATTTCTGGGGTTTCTGATCTCGGAAACCACTGGTTTTCCCTGGGTTAGTCGAAACGCGATATATTTGTTGTCCGAGAGTGACTTCTCATCGGAGACTCTCCAATCCACTACCCTGTTCCTCAGTACACCCCAACATAGAGTCAAATCGAGAACCTCACTCCTGAGTATAGTCTGGAGTGTGGGAGTATCACCCCGATTCAGAATCTCCATCTCTGTGCCTGCTATGTATTAAATAAAACCTCTCCCTCTGTCATTGAGGTTTGTGCTTCCCCACACAGTGTTGTGAGAGTTTGCATTAGAGCCCAAAATCGGAGGAATCTTGTTCTCTTGACAGTGCCGAATTAGAGCTTCCACCTCTCTGAGAGGCGGGGGTCCCTTGGCATCGCCAGAGAAATAAGCCGAGGCAATAAATGCCTCTAGCCTTTCTCCGCTACTGCCTCTGAGTCTCACCTTAATAACGGTGAGATCTCTGGAGCAGAATTTATGCACCAAGACCGCATCCATACCCTTGCGAGCTATGCATGCCCTTGGCGTTTTTTCGCGCGGCCCCTTATGTATGGATCCACATCCTGATAAACTACATATTCTTTTCCTGTATAACCAGGGTTCTTGAAGTAGGGCGATCCCTGCCTGCACTACAGACATGACATAGTCCCTCTGCGGAGCCCAGTTGGGTCACTCGGAAGCTATCCCTATCGACCCCTAGATAGGGTCGGTTATCTAGAGCCGCAAGGGCTCTGATTGAGGATTCAGGAAGACCAAGGACTAGAACCCAGCTTCTCCCCTTCGGCCTGGATCCCTGCCAGTCGGAATATACCTTCCACGAATCAGTTCATAGAGACGGGTTCAGAAAGCTCAGGCGTTTCAGAACGGTCGCCGGACTCTCGGGGGTACCGGGATTCAGCACGGTTGCTCTACGGTACATTTGCAAACACTCCGTCCTTGACTTATAATTTTAGACTTTCTTTAAGCCAAAACGTTGGGGTTTTTTCCACGATATCCTCCGATCTAATGAAGATGTCATTGAATCTGTGGGCGCGCCCCTCGCGGGGTAATGCCTCAATCCCTTTAGAAACTTCAGCCCTCAGTCTGTCCAACTCCTCAAGAGTTAGAAAGTTCTCAGTGTAACCCGACGCAACGACAAGTCTTACCAGGGCGTTGTTAGCCATTTGCGCGAAAGTGAGGCCCTGTGTTTCCAGAGCCTTCTGCCATTTCAACTCTCTGTTTGGAGGAGTTTCTCTGGAGCCCTGCTTCCTCTTGCCTATAGGATAAGTCTGACGAGTTGCTTCAGGTAAAGTCTCCGCAGTCACTGCCCCCTGTGGGGAGCCTTGGCTGCTGTTTGCGAGACTCGCTCTGTGGTCTCTCTTTCTTTGTGCTCCGCTGCGATACCTCTTCTTTGCGGAGAGTTTTGTTAGCTGCACTTCTATGGTTTCGACAAGATTGTCTGCACCATTATGTATATATCGCACCGCCTCTGGTGGATTGCCCCCTAAGGAGCCTCCTACTTTTGGCGGTGGGCTAGAGGAGGGTCCCGAAGCGGCCCCTCATTGTTTTTGGTTTGTTTTGTTTTTTGTCGTGAGTCCATTTTAGTCCCAAGAGAAGCTAGGGAAATATGAAACACCCCCCTCAGAGCCCCGCTCGTAGGGAGCGGGTCTACATACTATGGGATTCGACCTGGTTTCCCAAAGCCTCCGTTAAGCCCCGTCCTTTGAGACCCTCGCCTGTCCGCCTCTACTGAGGGGGGCAGGCCAGGGTGTTCAAGGAATTGTTTGACTCTGGTTCCATTCAGCTCTTGACGCGGCGATCACATCGTACTTGGGAGCATGAGAACTCGCGCACTCAATATCCCAGGAGGCTTTGCCATTACATCCTGGAAGGATCGCTCCAATTTCTCTAACTGGCACAATGTGCAACCTATTTGAAAAAATAACAAACAATCGCCTATGCTGGACTCACGAAGATAAAAAGTTTCTTGCCTTCTAACAAAGCGGATTCAAGCAAAAAAGGTCTACCTAAGATCTATGTATTAACCTCCAAACGAATATAAGCGAAGCCTTTTAAAATAAACAACACCTCATAGCCGTTTGCCTAGACACAGAAAAATTTTACGCAATGGAAATTTATTAGCCTTAAAAAAATCTTAGTCTCAATTAACGACCCAAAACAATACCAAGACTGCAACTCAATCATCAAGTCATAAAAAAGTAAGCCAAGTAAAATGACTAGACTTAATCTTTGATCATAAACTAACCTGGTGACACACATTCTTAAACTCAAAGATGAATGTAAAAAACGAATCTCCACCACTCTGAAAGTTCTTTCTCACAGAAATTGTGGCGCAGATCAAAATGTACCATGAGAGCAAAACTCGATTACGAATCAATAATCGACAACTCAGATAAACCGGGAAGCCTTGCCTTACCCGATCCTATTTAAAACTTGAGAATAAAAATCTGCTGCGGAGATTTCCATGCCAGCCCTACACAGAGCATACAAAACGAGCTTGACGAACTGAACTTAAGCCATCGAAGAATGGAACTCTTACTAAAATATGTTGTTACATTATATGCATACCCAGATAAAATATCTGAACATCTTCTTTTCCCCAACCAAATAAATTTCAACCCTGATCAACAAACCAGATCCCCAAAATCAGTCAGAAAATTGAAAAAAAAATACCAATCAGAAACTCTAAACCAATTACCACCCGTCCAGATCAACAAACTAAATCCAGGTCCACCATGAACTCCACAAATTCCAAAGGTGAACCTCAACCTGTTTAACATAGAGAAAAATGAATTCCCGGAAAATCAATGAAATCATCTCTACAAGGAAATATAAGAAAAAATACAGCAATTCCACACATATCTTCATCGCCGGATCAAAAACGGAATTAGGAGCAGGTTGTTCCATTTATTCAGCCTCTCAAGAACCCTACTTCGACCTTTCCAAACAATACAGCGTCTTTTCGTCAGAAATGTTTGCACTAATAAAAGCATTCCAACTATGCAAAAAGTCAATTTATAATAATTTCTTAATCTTCAGTGACTATATAAGCATTCTTCAAGATATTCAAAAAAGAAATTCATACGACAGACGGATCCCAGTTATGCAAAAATCTTACATTGATTACCTACAGCCTGACAAGAAAATTACAGCAATCTGGATCCCTTCCTACCAAAACGTCAAAGGAAATGAACAAGCAGACTTACTAGCTATTTCATGATAAAATGTACTTATAAATGTTTCTTAACATTATTGATAACAGAGAAAATTCTAACTGTAAATGATTGCCTAATGGGAAATAATTCTGTTCCTAAAATATTGCTACCGCAATATAATTTGTAAACTTTTTAATACTTTTAAGACATGAGAAAAATGAAATTATGGACAAAAACTAAGAATATTTTTATTTACGAAGTGTATACATTGTCGATACCGGTAACAAAAAACTTATCAATAATGACAATAAGATTTATGGAAAAATTTTGAATGATTTATGTTTTTTTTGTACAAGATTTAAATTTTTTTTTAGGAAAAATGAATTATTTCAAAAGATATTCAGAATGTTGTTCAGACTGTTGTCGCGTTGTTTCTTAGATAAGTGAACTCCCCTTCTCCGTCTCCTTTCATATTTCGATTAAGTATACACTACCTTCTATTTTCTACCATCTCTATAGTAGATGCTTTCCCTCGCTATTCATTACCTGATATTTCGAGTTTGTGACGCCCTCCACTCAATCCAAGTATACGTATTACCTTTCTTCCT
>CAKNWW010227686.1:1009-12151 GCA_932074435.1 Andricus kollari
TCTCATGTTTTGGATTATGTGCATCGATTCTCATGTTTTGGATTATGTGCATCGATTTTGAGTGGATTACTGTATGGCGGACTGTTTGTCATCCCACTATTATCAACGAGTTTCAGGTTCGATTATTTGTGTTTACCACTGTATGGATGAGGTAATGTCTGACTTACTCTTGTGATTACTATTTGAATTTATTTCTGACTGACTCTTGGGATTACAATTTGAATTTCGGCTTTTTCCTCCACTCACCGAGTGGAGGTTTTTTATGCCATATAATAAACTCTTTCCTTTGCAACTAAAATTTGGCTGTGGTTATTTGAACCCCAATACGCTCCACTAGAAACTAAGTGCCTGATCATTACTCAAATACCAATCGATTATTTTTGGTCCGGATGTTTTAAAGATGTCGTTGATTACGTTAGAAAATGTGAGCAACCTTGGATTGTAGTTCGCAGCAGATATTATGCGACCACTTCCCCGTAGTAAAACTGGCTTTCCATATATACTAGTTATTCAAGATTTATTTACTAAGTGGATTGAATGTGTTCCCTTAAGAAAAGCCACTGGGAACAAAATCGGAGAATTGTTTAGAGAATTGATTATTAATCGATGGGGAACACCTCAAATTATTCATACTGATAATGGCTCAGAATTTGTTAATCAAACCATAAAATCATTAGCCGAAGAATATAAAATCCACTTATCCACTATTCCCCCTTATCACCCCCAAGCTAATCCAGTAGAAAGAATAAACCGCGTAATTAAAACCATAATAGTCAATTTTATTGATCAAGTTCATAGAACCTGGGACAAATATTTATCTGAATTCCGTTTTGCCTATAATACTGGACATCATTCTTCCCTAAACACTACCCCTTAATTTTTAAATTTTGGAAGGAATCCCAAATCTATAAATTCTTTACGTCGATCCGAAGAAATGGATTTTAAAATAGATCCACAATCTCAAGAACTCTGGAGTGAGCGGATGAAAAGGATTCAAGTACTGAAGGATTTGATAATACAGAATTTCGATAAAGTCTACAAGAAACAATCAGAACAACATAATATACGTCGCCGCCCACATAAGCTATCCATAGGAGATCTAGTCCTGACACGAAACAGAATTCAGTCTTCAAAAATTAAAAATATAGCCGCCAAATTAAATCCAAAATTTATAGGCCCATTTAAAGTAACAATGATTTTGTCTCCCACTGTCCATCAGATTAGTGATCTCACTAATAATAAAATGAATAAAGTCCATCTCCAAGATTTAAAACCCTATATTTCCTCGTAATTAAGACTCTTGCATGATTCTTCATTTAAAATTTTGTTTTATTCCTTTACTATTTTTGTTTTGTCCTTGTATTGTTACAGAGGAACACTGAACCTTAAGATCCTAAATCCTTTCCTTATATTAACGGGCCTTTTTGTTAATTAATTTGGAAAATGGACGGGACCGTACCTTTGGAAATTTTTGATAACCTAATGGAAAAATATCAAGACTTAGAGATGTCATATAAAAGGCTTAAGGCTCAATATAAGAAGGATGCGATTACCGCCAAAGTGGAAGGGGAGTGGTCTAATGAAGATACGGAGAAGGAAGAGGATCAACCAAGTTGGAGGAATATTAGACCCTTCATAAGCATCATCAACCAAGTTAATAAAAAGTTTCCGGGATTCTCCAACTCGCTAATTGATGGTTTTCATAAAGAGTTCGAGATGATGCATGTCAAGTTTGAGGAAAGAGAAGCGAATTGGTGTGCTGAACATGACCCGTTCTTCAAGTCTGAGGAAGAACTATTAGAGGAACTCAAGGAAAAGTATAACCTGAAGCCTATAGTAGTACCTGGCTCAGATAAGGCAATCCGGGTTCAACCACAAAAATTCGATGAAGTGACTCAAACAATTAATCCCAAGAAATTCTGTATTGAGACCCAACCCACCCAATTTGAAAACAAAATTTGTGATACCAACAATATAGCCACCCAACTAAACCTACCCCCTGTCGAACAATCATCTTTTCTTGGAAAAATCCCCATTTCACTAGACTCATACCCTTCAACATTTCATAATACAGTTCCTAGTACAATTAGTAGATCATCTTTTCCAACCCCCCTTCGAGAGAATCTCAAGCCACAAATTCCATCAACTAGTTCTAGACCCTCCTTTACAAGACTCCCTCAAGAAACCCAGAAGAGACATCAAACGAAACAAATTCCCTCCTTGTTTGACGTTAAAATTCCTTCTTCCAATATTGAAGATGAAGAGCTCAGATCCCAGATTCGAAAAACAACCCAATGGATAAAAGAGAATTCTCGTCCATTCTGTTGGAATTGTCATTACCCCCTTCATTCCTTTAATCTATGTCCTAAACCGCGAACTAGAATCTTCTGTTTCAATTGTGGATTTCCGGAGTTCACTATATCTGATTGTCCCCAGTGTAAAGGCTGAAAGACAGCAAAACAATTTTAACCCCTAATTCCATTATAAAAAGTTTAGATCCTGTTTCCCTTATAATAATAATACCCCATTTTTAATATCAGATAATTTTAGACCCTCCTACCTTTCCTCCACATAAAAATAATTAAAATGTCATACTTTTTAATTAGATTAATAGAATATTATATTCGAGTCAGCGAAACATATATTAATATTGTAAGAAGAAAATATCCAGTATTAAAGTTACTTTTTATCAAGTATAAAGCTTTAATAATTGTAGCAAAGTATTACTGATAATAATGAACTGAATAAATATAATATAGATTGAATATTCGTTTAATTATTTAATACAGTCAAGGAATTCCGTTTAGCTTATTGTATTCAAGAAACTTCCTACTGAGTTCTGTAATGAACTTTACCTGGCAGTGGTTGAATTATTGAACTCTGATTTTTAATTTTTAATTTAGTTTTATTCATTGATATGTTTGAAAATAATCTCCTGGCATGTAGTCCGTATCGTGTGTATATTCAACCACAATGGTGAATAATAGCTTTTTTGATTAATTTTGATGATTTTTCATTCCACATTTGACTATAGCATATATAATTTTGAAATCTTGATGTTAGTTTAATTTTGTTAAATTTGTGTCATGATTTTGAAGAAAAGCACATTAACCAGTATATTTTAATAAAATATTACATCTCTTTGCCCGGTTCTTGTAAATTCAATTTCTCTTTTGAATGTTCTCTCTTAGTTAAAGACCTTTCAGATCTTCCCGGAGGGGAGGGCGTTTGTGACGTTGCAATTTTATTGCAAGTCACAAGCAATTAATTATCAGTAGTTCAATAATTTATGAAAATTTCGTTTAATAGTTTTTCAATTTATAGACTCAACTTTACTGATCAGAATCCGCAAGCTGCACGGTTTTCCAAGACTTGGGTTTAGTTAATTTAGTTCCTGTATTTTCAAGAATTTATTTTGCCTGTTTTTCCTTCTTATTTATGTATTTCCCGAGTAATCTGACTATCCTGAAGAATTCTCATCCATCCTGACTTGGCGAGAAACTTCAAGAAGCATTTGGGACGCCTTTTGTCGATTGTAATTACTCAACTTATTTGAGATTTCCCGCCCAACCTACTGCTGTGTGCCAACCTACTCCTATCCTTCTAGTCGTACGTCAAAACCTGGTGAATATTTTTGGAATGCTGTTGGGATTATTGCTGCCGATTATTTTTGGCGCCCCCTTCAACTTTTCTACCTTGGAGTGGAATTCAAAAGTTCATATTTTGAGAAGGTTTACTGTCGATCCCCGGAAATGCGAGTGGGACCTCTTTAGCTCAGGCTCGAATCATCAATGTCAGCGTTCTCGGTGCTAGGGGCTTTAATTGGATGGTTCTGTAAAGTCCTAGTTGCCGGCTTGGTTGTTCAGATGATTCGGAGAGGATCTCTTGGACAATAATTCAACATCTAATGGACGAAAGTGATTGATTATGATCATCAAATTTTCAGAAGAAAATATTTTGTTTGGACCCAGCAACCCTAAATCTACATACAGTCACATCCCTGAGAGTCCTTTTCTGCTGTTTTAACATTCCTTAGTAACACCAATCAGAACGCCGCATTTAAGCTAATCAGGATCAAGTCGGTTTCCAAAGACGAAAACAATGCTGGGAAAAACCTTCATATTTCGTCCAGCAGTTTGCGGAGAAACATTTCAGTGTCTTTCGTCCAAGTCTATTTTGAGTTTTAGTAAGACATTTCTGTTCTTAAGTAACTTGTACCTTCGGACTTTATTGCCTGTCATCGATTGTGTTCCTTCATTATATTGAAAGGTATAGTTCATTGTTTTATTTATTTCGGAAAGCAAGTTTTTCGGTAGATTTTGTGTGGACCCTTTCCTTTGTTTTGTTAGCTTTAATGTTTAATTTGGTCACACAAAATCAGGAAACTTTCCTTGACTGAATGGTAATATTGGTGAATATTGTAATTTGGGATTTATATTGTCCTATTCCTGTTCTGGACCCTTTCCCTGGTTCAATTTCTAAAATTTCCTTAATTGTATTTAACCTCAAATATGTTTAGTCTAATATATTGTATCGTTCCCCTGTTTGCCCTGGCGGACTGAATGAACGGAATGGATACGCTACAGCGTATCATTATCGTATCCTCTCCGTATCATGCGAGAAAAACTCATTAAAAAAGGAAGATGAACATTTAACTTGTTAAAATTCGGATTCTGCGTGAACTTTGCGGTAGAAGGTCACAGAGTAGTTGCAATAGTTTTTCTTGCAACGATAAAAACTTTAAAAAAATATAATACCTATCGACAACGTGGGCTGAAGGCGACTTCAAGCGTCCATAGTCAAGCATCCATAATCGTTTGAGCAGTACTGCTTAAACGATTATGGATGCGCTTGAAGTCACCTTCAGCCCACGTTGTCGATAAGTATTATATTTTTTTAAAGTTTTTCTTGCATGATACGGAGAGGTTACGATGTGGATACTAAAAGGATACGCTGTAGCGTATCCGTTCCGTTCATTCGGTCCGCGAGGGTGTTGATGACCCTCCTGACACACTTTTAATTTATAACCCTGTGTTTCGTCAAATCTTTATATGCTCTTGGAAAACCAGACGAAAGATCGTTTTCATTTTATATTACCGAATTGTAACGACTTTTCTATTAATTCTATTATTCTAAAATATTGCTTCAAATTGTATATTACCTTGCTTGCTGCGTCCAGTGTTACTTCAGAAGAATTAGAATCGTCCGGAACATTAGATTTTGCAGCAATTTTCTGAAAAATATCACTTGACAGAACTTTTCAATAGCCCCCGGGTAAAATAATTTTGTATGGGATTGATCTAGGAAAACATCTGGGAAATCTTATGGGAGTGATCTATCAGATAGTATAATAAAAGTATGGCATATGAGACGATCCCATACTTCATGTCTATTTGTAATATGTATAGTGGATGTATAACTTAAATATAGCTAAAGTATAACAACTTATAGTCGAAGTATAGTAAGAGTATTGCTAAAGTATATCTTAGAATTATATCTGAAGTATAGCTGCAGTATAGCTGATGTATAGCTGATGTATATCTGTAAAGTATAGCTCATGTATGTCAGAAGTACAGTTCATGTATGCCTAAAGTATATGGAAAGTATAGCTATAGTAGTTATAGCTCAATTATCTTTAAAGAATAAAAAGATAATATAAAATAAGTAAAAGCGTTGTATTCTTGATGATGACATTGGAGACCTGAAATACATAAAATTAGAGACACAGAATCATGATTTTCACAGCATAAAAAATATGTTTTGCAACTTCTAAATTTAGCAGAACTTAAGAAATTTTTGATATTATTAAAAATATAACATTATGTCTTTTATCTGAATAATATATTAGTCAAATATTTTCATGCAATAATAAGTATATGGTTAGGAATTTTCATAATTTACGGACGATGTGTCATTCACGATGTATTATGTTTTATCCCGTTGTTATGATATCTTTTAAAACAAATGAACACATATTGCGTACGATACTTTCTCCGTACTCAAGTATAGATGAAGTCTATCATATACTTCAGCTATACTTAAGTATAGATATACTTGAAGTATGGGATCGTGTCATTTACCATACATGTTTCATACTTCTGAAAGTCAATGATTGATCAATCCCATACTCATAATTTTTACCCTGGCCCTATCATATTTGTAATTCGAAAAAGGAAAGTCGATTTTCTTAATTACTTTTTTTGGATCCAGTGGCCCTAACGTTTCTGGTGAAGTCTGAGGCTTGGAACATAAAATTTAGTATTTTCTAGTTCAATTATTAAAACCAATCTTAAACTGAAAATGATATTCAATATAATATCCTTAATAACTTACACGATTTAGAGTTTCGGTTTTTGTCACAGAGGGCTTGCCAGACTTTGGTGAATAGCTTTTTTCAACCTTTGCCCTCGTGGCCCCGTTGTCCGTCTATATAAAATAACTCACCTGGCGCCATTTCGCGATCGCCTATCCTCCGATTTTCTCCATAGCGAGATATCTTCCCCGATGAGAGCGCCGCTTCAGAGAAAATTTGTAACTAAATTGTCATTTGCTACTATGGGAATCGTAATCCCTCAATTTGCCACTTAAGGCGCTCTCATCTGGGAAGAAATAAAAATCCGAGGACAGGCGATCGCGGTTGTGGGCTGTTTTCCACCAACTACGCCACAGGCGTGCGGTCTCCTTGTAGTACTTCGTGGGCGCGTGTATCTAAACGTAAACAGTTAGGGCCGCTTGAACCGTCTCCATAATATTGCGCAATATACTCGACTGAGTACTAGAGCACTGCGTCCCTTCAGAGGCGGAGTCGCAACCGTCTCTCTCCCTGCCTCCTGAGAAACTGCGGGGACCAGCAATTCTAGGAATTCATAAACAGCCTGTGACCGCGCGTTCATGAACTCAGAGTCTGGTGTATATCAATATATGGTGTATATCCATATATATATATATATATCCATATGGTGTATATCAATATATGGTATATATCTGGTGTATATCCACATTTCAATATTGAATATATTGAATATATCTACACCTTTTCATATGGCGATAAAATAACATTATTAACACTAAAAAATAATCTTTAAACTTAAATTTCTTAATTACTTTCTTTGGATTCACTATGGTCTTACCAATTCTTTACTTATAACTTACGCAATTCAGATTTTGGGTCCTTTTAACGGATAACTTCTCAGACTTAACCTTCAATTTTTCTGCAACCTCTCTCTTACTGGTTTCATTGTCCTGATATATAAAACAAACAAATTACTCAAGCTAAATATTAAACATTTATGTATCTATACGTTTCATGCGTAAATATAATAACTTAAAAAACACCTAAAAATAGTTTCCTTTCCGTACCGAATCAGACGTTTTGCCTGACAGGTTTTTTAATTTATTATCCAAAAGACTCTTCTTATGCGCCATATCCATATCCATCTTATCTTGGTTCGCCTTTTCCTTGCTTGGATTTTTCTGATGATAAACAAACAATAGATTTTAACAGCTTTATTTATTTATAGATTTCAAAAAACCTTGTTAAAAAATGTACATGTTTTAATATTTCAGAAAAAAAGGAAACGTTTCAAACCATTTCCTAAAATTTCGGAAAAGAACGTAGAGGATTTTAAACAAAGAATTTTACAATTTAGCAAAATAAATTTTTTTAAATAAAAATATGAGTAAGTTTAAGACATATTTAGAAGTTACGAAAGGATCTCAAAATAATTTCAAAATTAAAATCAATATTTTCAACAAATTTAAAACAAAATGTAGTTTTTTAAAGATTTTGAACAACAAATTTAGAAGCATTTTAAGAATTTCCGAAGGTTTCAAGAGACTACAAAAATTTTCCTAAGATTCCTGGGAAATTTTCGAACGATTTTTTATTTTGGATAAATTAATTTTCAAAGAAGATTTCAAAAAATGTCAAAAATTGTTAAAAAAATATATAAGATTTTAAGGGAATTTTTTGTATTTTTCACACACTGGAATAATAGTTTTTATTACGAAAGAGCAAATAAAAAACAATCGATTGGTATAAAAAACTAAAATTCGATTTTTTCCGCATTAGGTCCCTTCCTTCGCGGGCGGTCACATATGTAGATTGTTGAAGACTTCAAAAAAATGAAGCTTTTTAAGAATTTTTGACGCTGTTTCAAGAGATTACAATTTTGTTCTTCAAATTTCTGGGAAAATTTGTGTGTAATTTTTTATTTTGAATAATGGATTTCAAGAGAAAATTGAAACAAATTGCAAAACGTTTCAAATGATTTCCTAAAATTTCAAAATAAAAGAAAAAGATTTTTAACCAAAAACTTTCAATTATACAAAATTTTAGAAAAAATTGGAGTAAGTTTATAAAATATTTAAAAGCTTTTGAAAGATAAAAAAATAATTTCAAACTGAAAAATGTTTCAACACACTTTAAACAAAATGTAGTTTCTTGAAGATATCGGACAAAAAGTTCAGAAGCTTTTTAAGAATTTTCAAAGTTTTGAAGAGAATAACAAATTTTCTTAAGATTCCTGGAATATTCACAAATGATTTTTTGTTTAGAATTAATTTTCGAAGAAAATTTCAAAACATTTATAAAAATATCGGCATATTTGAAGGCAATTTTTTTCATTCTTAATGATTTTTCAACAATTTTAGGAAAAACCTTTTTTAGTTAAGTTGAAAATTCAACCATTTGAATAAAAGTTCATATATTTTGTTGAATATTCGTCTCTTTTTGATGAGTTCGACTGTTTCTTATATAAAATTTGGTTGAAAATATTTTTGTTTCATGAAAATTCATCTGTTCGGTTGAAAATTAATTTTTTGTTGAAACTTTGTTTCTTTTGGAAAATATTTCATCTCTTTTTGAAGAATAGAACTAAAGTCGAAGCCAAATGTCGAGGCCCCTCAATTCTTTTGATTGCAACTCGCATAAAAAAAATCTTCGAACTTTGTACTAAAAAGAATCTGAAGGCTTAAAGTCAATCGAATTCAAGGATGTGATCACTTTTATCTTAAACAATTTTTGTCAATAGTTAGAGGGCAAAACATCCCAAAAAACAGGGGTTTTCGGTCTACTTTTACAAGCGTCCACTTTTACCTATTCCCAGAAAGAGGGCGACGTTAGGAAAAATCTGCAGAAATTCACAGATATTCTTTCAACGACCTTTAATGCAATACCTTTTTAAAAATTCTAAAATATTCAATAATTTGCTTTTTACGGTGATTTATTTACAAAAACTTTATCTTGAGCACGAATTAAGATAGGAAGCCGTGTAATGGCTCCAAGTATGCAGTTTGGTAATGCGAGTGCAGTGCAATAATTAAATTTATGGTAATCCCCCCATCGGGCGCCTCCCCAGGTTGCGGATAGGGGAACGCCTCCCAGATATGGGTGGTACCGGGGAAATCAAATACCCGGGGCCGACAAAAAATCAGCTAGGGGGAGGAACCCCGAACAAGAAATCAGACATGAGGAAGTATGAAAAAAACAATATACCCCAAGAGAGTAGCAATGTCCCCACTGATCCCGATCGGGTGCAAGCCCGGTGGTCAGTGCCGGTTCCGTGGATTTTTGGGGGAACCAATCATACTTGCAAAGGAGCGTCTGCGAGGAGTTAGGATGTTCATTGGACGTGACAGAGGAGGTGGAAGTGTCCGTCAACAAGATGGACATCGCAGAAATGGATGCCAAACTCTCAGAGACGTATGGTCTCTTTGATGAGTTACGAGGGATGGGCTGGAACGAGCGGAGCGACTCATGGACGAACTACGCGATCACTCTATGACGACCGAAGGGCTTCATAGAGATTTGATCGAGAATGTGGGCCGAACTGCCAGAACGAGAGCCATGACCCGAAAGGAGAAGGCAACGAAGAAGACGGACGAAAGCTGCACTCAGGCTGAAGAAGCCGTGGCAGCTCCCACTCTCCGTGATAGGAAGCGAGAGAGGGAGACCACCCTGAGTCCAGTGGAGAAGAGTCCTTCCAAGCCGAGGAGCAAAAGTCCAAGGACCCGTCCTGCTGCAATGACGACCTCAACACTTAAAAAGGACGAGAAAGGGATGCCTACACAGGCAATCCAAGCTACTAAGAAGAAGGAGAGAAAGAGGCGAGCTAGACCCGAGGCGATTTTAATCAAACCGGCTGAGGGCTCGAGCTACGCAGAGGTTCTCAAGGACCTCAATCGAAAGGTCAGACCTGACTCCCTTGGCGTAACAATCAAGGGTGTCAGGGAAACCAGGAGCGGAGAGGTCCTTGTAAAAGTAGGGCCCACCGCGGATGGCAGATCCAAGCTCTCCGCTGCGATCAAAAAGGTTGTGGGTGATGGTGGCAGTGTGAGGGAGCTGGTCCCTCGCACTGAGGTCGAGGTATTTGACCTCGACACAACCACAGACGTGGAGGAGGTCGAGGCTGCCGTCAGAAAACATTTTAGTGAGCAGTCAGCAAGTGAGATCAGGGTCAGCCTCACAAAGAGGGCCTTTAGAGGAACTCTGAAGGCTTTTATGGAACTGACCGAAGAAATGGCGGCGAGTTTGATAAGCGCAGGACATCTCAAGGTGGGGTGGATGTCCTGTCGCTTACGTGAGAAAATTGAGGTAACACGCTGTTACCGCTCTCTACGCTTTGGCCACATGGCAGCGGTTTGCAAGGGTCCTGATCGGACAAGAGGATGCAGGCGATGCAGCAAAGAGGGGCACGAAGCTGCGGTTTTCGAAAACACACCGCAGTGCTACCTCTGCGCCGCAAAGGAAGACAAGCCTCGGACAGACCATCGCCCGGGGATAAGGAGTTGCTTGGCGTTCAGAGAGGCAGCTTCGTTGAGGAAGCCTCTTGGACGTACAAGCTAGCAGCGTAGCTGGGCAGGTCCAACAAAATGCCCAGTACAACAGGAGAAGACCAAGCTGGCAAAAAAGAAGAAGGCCTAGGCACGGCCAAAGAACGGAACCCCCCTGATGTAATGCGAAACCGGTTCCGGGGGGGAATCATGCCAAGGAGAAAAGGGTGGTGTTTTTTAATGGGTCGTTGATGGCATCACTATAATGATAAAATTAAGATCTTTATGTATATTTATATATATTAAGATCGTTGTACTGATCACATCAGCATCCCCACACTACCGAGAAGTGCGGACCCTTCTTGGTGT
>CAKNWW010228021.1:3135-16838 GCA_932074435.1 Andricus kollari
GTATAATAGGCTTCAAATTGGAACTTCAAAAGATTAAAAAACTTTTATTAATTAACTTGAACAATTTCCATTGTAATATACTTAAAGTGTTAAAATAATATTTGTTCAATATTGAAGCAATGCATAGAATTTAATTTTGAAATAATCAAATTTTCAACGTTTCAATTTGAAATTTGTTTGCGATTTTCAAAACTTCTTCTATAATTTGCTGTTAAAACCTAGCAAAACTTGAGTCGACTTCAACTCTATTCGAAGTTTTCAACGCACCAGATTTAAATTGCTCGCTATTTTCAGGATTAAAATTGGAAAGTCTTCAATTTTTATTGCATACCAATTTTCCCCCAAAAAACACGTTGACTTAAAAGTATTTACACTCAAAATTTGTATTCTTAAATTAAATGAAGTAGATCGAAGTATACAAATGTTTTTTGTTTAAAATTAAAATATCTTAAAATATTTTTCTGATTTTTCACTATGTTAATTTATAACCTTTAAAATTGAATAATTGTAGGCCCAAACATGAAAAAGTAGACTAATTTCAAATTGGTAGCGTTTGGATAATGAATTGGACCATTTAAGCTCCTGAGCTTTTTTAAAACTTTTTAAAACAAATTTTTGTCTATAAGAAATTACTTTTTTGCATTTAATAACTGTTTTAGAGTAGAATGAAGTAAAAAGAAGCAAAATTGTAAACTCTGATTTTTTTATTTTAGTTTTGATTTTGTAAGAAAGGAAAGAGCCGTTTAGCCTACAAAAGAGCTTACATAATCTGAAATTTACTGATGAAAATGATAAATATTCTTCCGTAGATGATCAAGAAATTAAAAAATATATACACCAGAAATTGCAAAAAGAAAGGTCTTTTTATGTTACGATGTTTTTCAAAGGGCTAATCGCAATTTGAAAAATATTTAAAGCCTCAATAGTTGAGACATTTTAAATTGGTAGTATTCATTATATTGAATACTTTGAAACTGAAAGCTATTTAAGCGAATTTTGAATTAAAAGTGTTTGATAATCTGGATTAAAACATTTCAAATTATTTAGTTAGAAATTGAAATCGTTTAAAGTTGCGGGAATAGAAATGAACGTCTTTTTAATATTTGAATCATTATTTCAGAACGATCAAAATCGTATAACTTCAGATAAATTTGAAAGTAGAACTATTGAAATTTCGAAGTGCTTGAAATAATTAAACAAGTGTTTAGTTTCCAAAACTCGTTAAAATTTTTTTTTCAAACTTTATCTATTTATTAATATTTCAGAACCCCCACAAATTATTCCTCTAGGTGAGAAACTAACATCTGACTTTTTCACAACTTAAAAATATATATTTAGTGGTCGCTCAAGGTCAACTTTGTTCAAAATGTTTTTTTCTGAATAAATTGACTAATTTTGTTTCTGATTTTGTTCTGTCCCTCACGGATTGTGTTTTTCACAGAAAAATATTGAACTCTGATTAAGTTAATTTTTATAATATCACTGGAAGGGGGTACACTGTGGAAAAAGTATGAAAAAGGAATAAAAAGTACTGCTCAAAAGAAAATTTTGCTCACTATTACGCGGAAATTACGCGCGATAATCGCGTTATTGCGCATTATTACGCGAGAAGCGTATACCCCCTCAGCAATGACAACGACCAAACTTCTCAATAATTAACTAAAATTTATTTGATAGGAACGTTATGGTGTGGAGCAGGAAATAAAGCAAAAAGTGATGAAGAAATCGGTTACTTTAAAGACACTGATGCCTGTTGTAGAGATCACGATCATTGTCGATCTTCAATTACTGCAGGTCGATCATCAGAAGGACTTCGCAATGATGGCATATTTACGAGGTGATTCTTAACGTTCAATATTCCCCCTGAATTTTAAAGTTGTTTAATTTATAAGTATAGAATTTTCCTTTTAAATTCATAAAGCTTATTTGTGTAAAAAAATAAGAAATTATTGATTAAAATCGTGTTCCTCAATCGTTTATACATTATTATAAAATAATTGTCTTAGGTAATTAGATTTTTGAGTTTTTTTTTAAGTTTTAAGTTAATCAATTTTTTTAGATCCCACTGCGACTGTGACAATGAATTTCATAGCTGTTTGAAAAAAGCTAATTCTACAATATCCAGTAAAATTGGAACGACTTATTTCAATATCTTGAGACCTCAGTGTTTCAAGGAAGATTATCCAGCCACCTGCATAAAATATGGACAGTAAGTAATTTAATACAATTCTTCATTAAATCTTTTCATATAAATTTTATTATCCAGACTAATTTTTTGTTTTTTATATTTTAAGTTTGAGAATTTCTCGCAGTAAGTGTAAAGAATACAAAATGGATAAATCGAAGAATATGACAATGCAGTGGTTCGATAATCCGGATTTTTAAATAAAATTCTACAGTGCCATGTGTTCTTCCGATAAATAATAATTTTACTCTTATGCTATACCAAAGCTGACTACTTTAAGAAAATTAATGATTTTTACCCAAAAAGGTAGCATAATTTTCCTACAGTTCTTATTGTATCACATAAGTTATTTTAAATCATTCATTTTCATCGAACAGTTTAAAATTTCGTAATTTTGAACTACAGTGATTATAAAGAGTGATATAGCAAAATAATGTATAAATTGTAATAAAGCTGATTTTCCATAATATTCAATTTTATAAGTGTCTATTATTTCAAAGTGGATTCAAATGATTTATCATTAATTGCGAACCGTTAAGCAGTCACAAATTTTTTTAATATTCTGAATAGGTTTTGTTCATTTAACGACCCCATTTCGATTACAACTTTAATTTGCTGTTATAAATGCAGGACATTTTTGACAAAAATTAGTAATTGTTTTTTAATTACTTGAACCATCTTTTCTTTAATTAAAAATTTTTGTTTATCAAATTTTTATTTGTGTGGTACATTAATAATTATTGCGTGGAAGATAAATTTAGAAGTGGATAACCATCGCCAAACAAAAAAAATATATAATAATTGCAATTATCTAGTCCAATTTGTGGTGCAAAGATCCTGAAGAGCCAACTTTTAATCCCTGAGGTGGCATTCCCCTTTTTATCACATGTGGAATAGTCTTAGGCACCATTCTGAAATTAAATTAAGTTTAAGATTAATTTAGAATTGCATGACAAGGAGTATTTTACTTTAGACAATTTACATGAAGATTTATAATTTTATATTAAACTCACGTTATGCAATCAATAATCGGACAAACTGACAAACACAATGTGCACCCAGTGCAATCATCAGTGACTTCTGGAATATGAGTCTTCGGATCGAATTTAATTGCTTGATATCCTGAGTCAGCACAAGCCATATAACACTTACCACAATTTATACACATGTCCTTTAACAAAAATTAATTAATTAATTACATAATTTAAAAAATATTTTAGACTCTTTTAAATCCTTTTAGAATAATAATTTAAAATTATACGTACGTCGTCTATGAGAGCAACGACTTGTTTTTGATTGTCCAATTTTTTGTAAGTTCCAATATGAGGAAGACTTTTTCCAATAACGTCTTTCACTTTTGGAACTGGACCCTTTGGTTCAGGAACTGGTCTTGAAAATTCTAAATTCACTGAAAGTGGATCAGACTGAACTTTTATCTCTGCAATTTTCTGTTCTCGAAGTTTTTGGTACTGTCCAAAGTGTGGAACATTCTGTAATGATGAAAGGATTTAATAGTAATAAATTTGAATTCATTTTTTAATCATAAAAGGGAATATTAAATTTCAAAGAAAATTACACCACCTTTCCCAAAGCATGTTGCAAAGATACTGGCTTTCCCTTTTGATGTTTGAAAGTTGGAGGACTTTGTCCATCCCAATCTTTCACTTGGTCTAAACTCTTCAGATACAAAAGAGCCTTTAGTCCAGTTGCGTAATCGTCTATCACAGTAAAATCCTGATTTTGTATCGCACTGCAAATCTAAAAGATTAAAAATATTTTTATGGAATAAAATAACTACTTAAATCATATACGTACAATTATAATTGTATACATAATCAATTAAAATAAAAGTTACCTGGAGGGCTGATGCTCCACAATGTAAAAATTGCAAAGCTACATCAGCAGAATCTATACCTCCAGTGCCAAGTATTGGAAATCCTGGTAATTTGTTTGCGATTCCAGAAATCGCCTTTAATGCTTGAGGCCTAATTGCGTTTCCGGAAACACCTCCATAGGTAGTTAATTTATTTACACCTACTGATGGCCATGGTACTCCATTAGAATTAACTCCCATTAAACCCGAAAGAGTATTTATGGCTGTCACTCCGTCTGCTTTTCCTGTAATTAATATTATTTAACTAAAAATAAGAAGGTATTAATTGTTCCCAATTTAAATTTCGCGGGCTATCTAATCGATCTATCAGGTAGTATATCGATTCAAAAATTCAAGCACGAGATTTAAATCTTTGAACTGTTATAATTGATTTAATGTTTAGAAAATTAATCAACTCTTATATATAATATTTTTTTCTCAATTTTGATATTTTTAATTACCTTCGTAGGCGGATGTTGCTATAGCGACGACGTCTGTAATATTGGGTGTCAATTTGACGAAGAAAGGAATTTTTACCGCATCTCGAACCCATAACGAAATATTTTTTACCAATACTGGGTCCTTAAATGAGTTAAAAACAATTTTATTTTAAAATTATATTGTATCTTTTGCATTTATTCATTTTTAGAGGACATTTACAAACCTGTCCACATGCTAAGCCCATTCCAGATTCTCCCATACCATGCGGGCAAGATAAATTTAATTCCAAAGCATCAGATCCAGCCTCTTCAGCTTTTTTTGCAAGCACTGTCCAATCATCCTTGTTATAAGAGCACATAATGCTTGCAATGATGATCTGAAAATAGTTTTTCATAGAAAGATAATGTATAAGAAGAAATAATTGTAATAAATAATGTATGCAAATTGAAATTGTTGTTGTATTTTTCTAGAAAGTAAGATTTTTTAAAAATATGAATACCTTTGTAGGGAAATCCTTTTTTAGTTCAGAAATGCTGGTCAGCCAATAAGCTTCACTTTTTTCTGATATCAATTCGATGTTCAAAAAACTGCCTTGTTCTGGTCCATACCGATGCCGTGAAGTTGTTCCTTTGATGATACGAGGAGATACATTTGTAACCAGATCCTAATTTAATTTTTTAATTAAATAAATACATTAATCACCTTAAATAATAATTTTTGTTGAATAACGAAAAAATACCTTATCTAGGGAAAAAGTTTTCGTAATAGTAAATCCCCATCCTGCTTCAAATGCCCGCCGAATCATAGCGCTGCTCGTAGCCGGCGGAGCAGATGCCAATCCAAATGGATTTTCAAATTTCAATCCGCAAATTTCGACGCTTATATCAACATCGTCAATTGGGGAGTGGAATTTCGGTAACTGTGGTTCTGTTGGAACTTTCAGATTGTTCGATTCCTGAAGTGAAAATTAACAATCACAGTAATTTAGGTATTTGATAAAATTGAGCATTTAATTATCAAATTTACCTGAATGTATTTATGAATATACCAAGATGCAGTTTTCCCATCATTCACAGATTCTACTGTCGTATTTGCAACTCCAGCAAGATCTCCTCCACAAAATACTCCAGGCTCTGAAGTTGCCATTGTATTCACATCCACTTCTGGTTGACCCCATTTATTCAATTTAACGGGAGCCAGTGCATTTTTTACTGAAGTAATGAATAATTTTTTATAATATTATTTAATATATTTATTAGTTTTGCAACTACAATAAAATACCTTCGGGATCATATAATCCAGACCCAAATGCAGATATCAAGAAATCAACTTTCAATCTTACAACCTGATCTTCATCTTCGATCCATTCTCCACTTTCATTTTGTTCAGTTCGATAAAATTCCATCGCTGCGATTTTTCCATTTCGTACTATAACTTCTTTTGGTGATTGAAATGGCATGAATTCACATTTTTCATTTCGAGCCAATTCCATCTGGAAATTTTTCAATTTTAAATATAACATATTAAGTAAAAACAGATAGATTTTTTTATTTAAAAAAATATGTAACTAAAATAATACGGAATATTACCTCCTCTGGAACAGCTCGAATATTAGTAAACCCTTTTCGAAAAACAACAAAAACTTTTTTGGCCCCACATCTCAAAGCTGAAGTAGCGCAATCAAAAGCGGTGTCTCCAGCCCCAAGTACAATCACATTTCCATAAAGAATTGGCAAGCTAGTTTGTTTGCAAGCACACATTCCTGGTTTACTGCCTTTTGCTACAGAAGGTAAGAAAGCTTTAGAAGTGAAAAATCCCATTTCCGGGGTCAAATCCTTGAAAATTGGAATGCATTTCGCCTCTGGAAGTCCAATTCCCAAAAATACGACTTTGTATCCCGATTTTTTCAATCCCTGCAAATTATCAAGTGAAAAGATTGAAAGAATTTTCTTTCTAAAAAATAAATTAATTGAAATAAATTTGTCTAGCGAACCTGAATAGTCAAATCTTTTTCAGACAATCTTCTACCAAATTCAATTTTTACTCCCAAATCTCTGGCAAGGTCCACCTCAAAATTGACAACATCGTAGGGAAGTCTGTATTGTGGAATTTCAGAAGAACCTAAACCTCCAACAAAGTTTTCTTTTTCGAAAATTGTAATATCATCGTAACCCAATCGAGCCAAAAAAGTCGCACAGGAAATTGAGGCAGGACCACATCCTATTAGAGCAATTTTTGTATCCGATAGAGGCACTGTTTGACCAGGAATTCTAGTTTGAGGAATTTTCATCTTTTTGAATATCTGGAATTAGATTATTTTCATTATTTAGTAGTTTTAAATCAAAAATAAATCATATATTTTACAGAACGGGGTTTCGGAAATGCAAAATGAAATCTCAAAATAAAAATATTAGAATTTAAGAACACTAAACTCAATAGTTTGTTCAATTACTAATGTAAAATTGTGACTATGTGTACAATTTCAAATAAAACAAAAAAAAATGTTACAGGTTTTAATTGGATCTGCTCTAGTTTAAAAAATTGTAGAGTGAAATCCGAGCTGAAATCTTTTAAAATTTAAACTTCAAAAATCATAGACGTGAAATTTGAATTATACAGAATTAAACAATTTTTAAACCCCTAGAAGTTTTCAAATTCAAATTGATTAAAACGTTCAAATAAAAAGTTGAAACTCTTGAAGCTTTTAAATGTTTTGAATTATAAATATTTTTAAACCAATGCTAGTACATAAAAGATATCCATTTTTAATCAAAAGAATTCTATTTTTAATTAGTTTCAAGTGTTTAAATAAAAGCAGTTACAATTTAATAATTTTAAAAAAAACTTCAAAACTAAACAAATTAAATTTAAAAACTCCTGAAACTGGATTATTTGTGATTAAAAACATTAAAAAATTAAAAAATTCGAAACAATTTCGGCAAAAACAGAAAAAATTTGACCTGAAGGTAGTAAGTCACAAATAAAAAATTGGACGCCGCCTAGAAGAATAAAAAAATCTATAATGAGGCGTTAAATTTTGAATAATTCAAAATTAAACAATTTTGTATTCAAAACAAACTTCTCAAACGGATTTTTTTTTTATAAATGTTCCACACTAAAGATGTTTAAGTTAGAAACTCTCATTATTTTGTATTTTTAATTTTTGAATGTTTAAATTTCGAAAATAATTTCGATTTTATAGCAACTGTAATAGCAAATTTTTATTCCATAAGAGCTACGAACATTGAAACATTTTGACTTAAAAATGTCCGAAATTAAACATATGAGTAAATGATGCCTTTAAGAAGGAGAGAATATGAAAATAACGTTTCCAATTTAGAATTTTGAATTACTTAAATATAAAAACCTTCAAATTTATTTTGAATGTTCCTAATTTTGGAAATAGAACGTGTCTATTCGTACTCCAAATTTCGTACAAATAGTTTTGGAATTGTATAATCTGAAATGTCAATAGAAATTGAATAGTTTTAATAACGTTTTGAAAGCGATAAAATTATATACGATTGAAGATAAAAAATAATTATAAAACTAAAAAATGGATATCAGAACTACACTAAATTAAATCAATTTTAAACAAAGAATTGTTTAAACTTTGATAATAAGGAACTTTGAAAAGGAAACGTTCAAAATTTGACCATTTTAAAATCGAACTATTGAGAATTGAACAATTGTGAAAAATTTTGACTTGATTTAATAATTCCGAATTGTCAATCCTTTAAAATGCTACACTTCCAAACTAAAAAATTACAACATTTAAACTTTAAAACTATTAGAATGGAACAAATCAGAAGTTTGAGTAATTCAATAATATTCAGAGTCAAATATTGTAATTTATAAATTGTAACTTTGAAGTATTCGCGAAATTTCAAATTGTGTGAAGTTTTTTTTTTAATTTTAACAATTTTAATTTGAAAGGTTTGTTGATGACAAATTTCTAATTTGGAGCGATAAAAGTGCAACATTTTGAATTAAAAGCATTTTGTATTAATTTCAGAAGAGTAAAAAGAACGTTCTCAAAATTCGAATCATTTTGTAAGAAAAAAAAAAGAGAGGAAGTACATTCGAGAGTTGATATAGCTATATAGATCTATAAATACATGGGAAAAAGTTAATAATTTTGGAGAAAAATATCGTTAAAACACAATATGCAACACAAAAAGAAGACGCTAAAACTAATAGATGATTTAATAAGAACATTTTTTTGAATCGTTTAAACAATTTGTTTAAAAATGCGAGATACAGACAAATGAAAAATGGCCATTCGATTCAGCTAAAAAAATTACATAAAGTCTATATGTATCAGACCATTTTTTTATGAACCCAATTGGTAACGTAGTATAAATAAACAATTACATATGGTATAGAATTTATATTCATGCTACATATAACAAATTGTGTGGAGAAAAAAATTCTCCAATACATGGATCTTATGTAATTTTTTCCGAAGAATCTAATGGCAATATTAATTTTTCCATATCTCTAAGATTTAAACAAATTGCATAAATAAAAATTTTTTGAACAATTTAAAAAACAATTTAATAACCAATAAAATGACAATAATAGACATATGTTTAATGTTTTAATAAAACATTTATATTTTTCTTACATCTGTTGCAAATTGTTGTAATCCGCCAATATTGATAGGTCCTTCTTCAGTGGCAAAAAGATTGCATCCTCCCACACAAAGGTCACTCGTTGGACAAACCATACCACAAGTAAGACCCAAAGGGTTGTCAGAAAAAATTGCTTTGGCAGCTCCATAGTAATTTTTATTCGATATTGACGTAATAAATGATTTTACATCCAATTGTGTGGGACAAGATTTTTGACAAGGGGCATCAGCACATTTTAAACATCTTGATGCTTCGTATAAAGCACCCCTTTCACTCAAAGTTGTTTCTTTGATGTCATCAAAATTTTTTGTTAAAGGTTGGCAACCCTACAATTATAAGTAATTGATCAATTACTATAATAAATTTTATTTGATTATCAAAGAAAATAATTACTCACATCGCATTTCTGGTGAATATTCCTTTTCCAGTGCTGCTTATTTGTTTTCGTCTCTGCTGATGGAACGAGATTCGTAAATTTCTTTATTTTCGGATTAAAACTCAGAAGGTTCTACAGGATTTGATAACAAATTATTTTTAGAAATATTAAAATTTTGATAAAAAAAAAATAAAAAAATTACTGACCTCGATATCTGGAGTATCGTGAGTGACGGAAAAACTAGTTTTATCTGCCATACTATCGAATAAATTATCTGCAGTTTCTCTGGTAGATAAAACTCACGTGATTGAATATTAAGAAGTCACTTGCGTAAGCACTTTACTCTCTACTACAATTTACAAACTTTGCAATGATTGAATCGAATCAAATTGAATTCGATTAGTTTGAAAACTCTTAAATGTACCACATACAATAAAATTGATTAATATCTTATAAAAGAAGTAAAAGAAAAGAATGTAACACTTTTGTAAACACGAGAAAAAAAGTAGATACGATATTTGACAATAATTGTGAATAAATTAGGATAGTAACTGAAGCAACTGACTTCGAGCTACAGAGTTTTTTCCAAAAAAACTACCTTCTCATTATAATTTTGAAAGCGATATCACAAAATTGAATTTTTCATTCAAATATGCTCTTTCTCGAGATACTGACATTGCAGATAAGTCTTCAAGTGAATGGAACTTTAAAGACCTGGAAGTTACACAAACGACGAACTCTCAAGGCATCTCAGGAGAAACTGAACATGAATGAACTGAAGTCTGAACCATGCCTGAAATTGAAGGCTGTGTGCCATGTAGCTACTGGACCGTGTGGACATTGTACCACGCACACATGTTAGCTTATAAATACCTGCGCCACGGATTGGGGCTGAGAGTAGATGAAGGAATGAGGATCGTCATTAGGCATTTGTAGTGAAGTCAATTTAGAGACGTTAGGCATAACATTGAAAAAGCTCGGAATCCAGCATGAGTCAACGGATTTTTACGAAACCTTTGGCATTGTGTTGCTGAGAGCATGCACTAAAAAGCTAAAAAAATCAGACGTACCCGATATTTTTTTGAATAATTATTTTTTTCAAAAACGTCACGCGCCTATAGTATAGGGGACCCAGAAAACACGTTCTGTAATTGTTCTATAGATACAAAAAGAAACAGTGTTATATAACACAGTTGTTACAATTTGGTGACAACCCTCACAACAAAATGATATCTTTGGAATATCCATAGGACATCTCGGCAGGGTATGGGATATCCTGAAAAATGTCCCAAGAATCTCCCGGGATATCCGTGGCATATTCCTAAGATATCGATATTTCCGCCCCGTACGATTCACAAATATCCGTTTGAATAAAAAACCGCTTTATACAAATCTCGAATATTCGGTTTCTTTCAAATTCTATCTCAGTATAATTATAAAAAAAAATTATTCTCGCAAATTATTTTCATAATCAATAACAGCCCAGTTACAATAAAAAACAAGCCACTTTGTGAAAAATTAAAAGCTGGCTATTATTGTATCCGTAGCCTCTAAATTGCGCAGTTTAGAGATCGCACTTTTCACTATCAATATAACGGCAAAATCAGTTTTTATAAAAAAGAAATAATCAAATTAATATGTACCGCATTGGTTTACATAATATAAATGAGAATCGATTATAATCCAGCACGAATATTCAAGAAATTGTGGACTTTTGTTAAAGCGTCACTTATTATTGCGCGACAGTTTTCGAACACTGACAGCCATTATGGAATTTACCTGGAAGTGACTTTAGAGGAGACTCTACTATTATTGTACTTTCTAATAATGTTGCACTTTGTACAAAATCTCCGGAAAAATACCTAATATTGTTAAATGATTTATTATTTTATTGATATGATTGAATACACGTATAATTGGCAGTAGATATAATATGAATTTCCAGGAATATGTTAAATTATAGAATTGGGATATCTTGGGGACATCCTTGGTATATAAAATTGGGACATTAATGGGATATCCTCAGGATATTCTGAGATATCCTTGGGACATTCTAGTGATATCGAGATTTTCGCCCTGTACGATATTATTTGCAATATCCTTAGGATCTCCTGGGATATGCCCAGGATATCCTGGGAGATAAATGGGATATCCCGCCGATATCTCATGCTGCGAGGGAGAACAGTTCTAAAACAAAAAAATCGTGACACTACCCCTACAGTATGAGATATCGACGGGATATCCAATTTATCCCCCATAGGATATCCTGGGCATATCCCATGAGATCCTAGGGATATTGCAAATAATATCGTACAGGGCGAAAATTTCGATATCACTAGAATGTCCCAACGATATCTCAGAATATCCTGAGGATATCCCATTAATGTCCCAATTTTATATACCAAGGATGTCCCCAAGATATCCCAATTCTATAATTTAACATATTCCTGGAAATTCATATTATATCTACTGCCAATTATACGTGTATTGAATCATATCAATAAAATAACAAATCATTTAAAAATATTAGGTATTTTTTTGGAGATTTTGTACAAAGTGCAACATTATTATAAAGTACAATAATAGTAGAGTCCCCTCTAAAGTCATTCCAGGTAAATTCCATAATGGTTGTCAGTGTTCGAAAACTGTCGCGCAATAATAAGTGACGCTTTAACAAAAGTCGACAATGTCTCGAATATTCGTGCTGGATTATAATCTATACTCTATTATATTACGTAAACTAACACGGTACATATTAATTTTATTGTTTTTTTTTTATAAAGTCGATTTTGCTGTTATACTGATAGTGAAAAGTGCAATCTCTAAACTGCGCAATTTAGAGGTTACAGATACAATAGCAACCAACTTTTTCATTTTGAGAATGTGTCATGTTTTTTATTGTAAGCAGGCTGTTATTGGCTATGAAAATAATTGGCGCTAATAATTGTTTTGTAATTATACTGAGATAGAATTTGAAAGAAACCGAATATTCGAGATTTGCATAACAAGTTTTTTTGTCAAACGGATGTTTGCGAATCTTTATGTTTTGAGGCATTCTACATATTTTAATTAGTATGCATTATTCAGAAATATTGGATTCCATTGCCAAACTTGTATATATCCCGCACAGGACACTGAGTGCATATCGTACGGGCGGAAATGTCGATATCCTTGGAATATGCTACGGATATCCCGGGAGATTTTTGGATCATTTCTCAGGATATCTCACATCCTGCCGAGATTTCCTAGGGATATGCTAAAGATATCATTTTGTTGTGAGGCTATTGTGGCAAAATTTTTCTAGAGCAAACTGATCACAGAGGTTCTGTAACATTTGTTTCAAGCTTGCTCTAGAACTGTGCCATCATTGTTCTAAAGTTAACTAATTACAGACGTTCTATAAAATTTGTTCCAACTTTGATCCAGAACTGCCGTAACGGTGCTATGTCAAAGTTCTAGATCCAGAACGTTGTTAACCATGTGTTTTTTAGAATTAGAAACAACTAGAAACACAAATTAGGACCTGTTACAGAACAGTTGTTACTAAACTGTTCGAGAACTAAACAATCACGTGGGTTCTATAACATGCTTATTGTATAAATATAATATAATAATTATATAATAATGTATAATTGTATTGTATATTTTACACTTTTTGCAAAAAGAACCATTTTAAAGTTATAGCGTTACAAAAAATTAAATTTGCACTAAAATGAACATATTTGCAGATAAATATCTCAGCACCTATTGTACCGAAAAATACATAATGGCGTGGTCGCTAAGCTACGAACATACGGAATTAATATTTTAGGCATATCGGATGATTACATATTATAGCTACACCAAGAATATTTTATCCGTAAAGTATTCTAAATCGTATTCCTAAATTATAGATTTGTGTGGCTGAATCTTTCATATCAGAGTTTACATCCTCCAGCTATACTGGAACCCAATGGGAAATTACAGACTTCAGCCGATGCGTACGACTGGCGCGGTAGCGCGCCAAGAGCAACGTGCCAACACTTGGCTAGGCAATCCTGGCGTAGTACGCATATTGACACTGGATCTGCACTGTGCCTAATCAAAGTTCCAATATCGGCAGACCAGTATCGACCCAGTACGGATTTTGTGCAGTATCCTATTCTAAAAACGACATGCATTTCAGCCAACTTCATAGCGTTACCACCCTGCCAA
>CAKNWW010228043.1:0-10864 GCA_932074435.1 Andricus kollari
TTCAGGATATTCTATTTTGACTCATTAACGTAGAACATTTACACCTTTAATATGAACCGTCATTCATTGAGCTAGCATTTTTTCGTCACATACTTTTTCATCGTCAAAGCCAGAGGACTCGAATTTTCTCGCCGATATTAGTGGCATTCTCCATATGCGGATATTCTTTCTTGCTCACTTAAGTCAGCTATCATCAACCAACTCTCTCTCTCTTTATATTTCGGCCAGAGATCAGAGCTACCAGTAAACATAACCTGAAAATAAACATAATATTGCGCAAATATTTGCGAGAAGCTCCTTTCTATATAATCGCACTCTATTTTTTTATAATAGGAATTATGTACGGCTAAGTCTGTTGCAACCATCAATTTTCATCTCGCTTTTGTATGCCATTATTCATTCTTTTCTCCTCTTTTCTTCCGCTATCTTCGGCCTTTTCTTTAATTGTATCTTTCAAACAGGACACAGTCTTGAAGACTCGCGCATTAGAAGTAGTCTGGCCCATAACCTGTTGGAGGTTTAGCAAGGGCTAATGATAAAAACACCGCAGATTTCAAAGATAAAGAAATTTTATTAAGAATAACTCTTCGGGCACATCTGCTCTCTCCAAAGTCCAAAATGTACTAAAGAAGTAGGGTGCCTGCAAGAAGCTTTACAGAGTGAGGGGAAAGCTTCACATAGTTCGTACAGCTATTAGGCGTTATTTCTCATAGTTTTACATTGCGCAAAGTTGATTTATTTAATGGTGAATGATAATAAAGTGTTTCAGTTATCATCCAATTTTTTTTTAGGGTTTGCCGACGCTGGATGCTGAGGGCAAAGAAATCAGTAAGGGTCAGTTAAAAAAACTACAAAAATTGCAGCAAGCACAAGAGAAAAGGTATAACGAGTACCTCGCAAGTTTGTAAGTGTGTCTCTTAGTCCTTGTAGTCAGGAAATAAAAAGATTTAAAAACATTCTTTTAAAAATAAAAGACTTGATATTTATTGTATTGAGATATTAGCTTTCGGAATGAGAACTTTTTTCTCATCCAGTATTTGTAATTTATACAATATATTGTTACTTTAGGAAATTTACGCAATGGGCAAAATATCCAATCAAGTTGAGTATTATACTTATTCGTGGAATTGTCTTACACGACTTTTTTTTCTTATAATTGAAATGGCCCACCTCTTGAAGATGATGCACAAAAAGTATATGGAAAAGCGAGACCTGTAATGGACCGGAAAAGATGGCTACAATTGTTTCATTTTCTTCATGGTTTTTTTAAAATAATGTTTTCAGGAATTACTAATGATATGTTCAACACGGATGATGCGAAATGAAGAATGGCGGAAGAAAATTAAAATATTCCAAAGATTTTTGTAAGAAATAGTTCTTAATTTTTCCAATTAAAATTTGAATTCTTTTAAACATAAAGAGAGAACATAAAATATCATACAAAGCAGCAGAAAACATTTTAAAATGAGAATTTTCGCAACAATCTTTATAATTAGAACGATAAGAAGCTCTGTTTTTTTTAGAAAATCTGCTGATTAGCATTGCAGCTATTTAATATGCTTAATATTATTGAGTTTTTCAGTTTTGTTCATCACGAGGGTATCGAGAATACATCAGTATTTACAATTTCAAGCAAATCGGATATGTGAAAGTGGGTAAAAATTGCATTACAAGATTTGATTGAAACTAAAAAACTAAAAACTAGCCATTGAAACTAAAGACAGCTTATACTGATATTTTTTTTAATAAATGATAGCATTTATAGATATATTACTCATTTGGGTATTATTATCTATAAACAATAGAACAGAACGAGCCAGTCGGCTCTTAGCACGATAGAAATTGATAAAGGCAAAAAGCATCGAAACAGTGCCAGACCGAGACGTAAAAATATCAATTTGAAAACAAATTGAAGCATGATCTTTACCATTATCCACATTCCCTGCATTAGTATCCACTACCTCAATATGATCACATACTATTCAATATTTTAGGTTTCATTATTTTTCATTATTTTTTAGCAAAAATTACTTTTTACTGATGTGCCAGACCCTGCAGCACAAATGTGGGGACAGCATTAAAAATGGATTACACTCATCTCCCGATTCTGTGCCTCTCGATCTTCCGCCGGCTTCACGCGTGACTACTTCGGTCTCCCCCGTGAGCGTCCCTTGACGGCCTTGACGCTCGGATAGTCAGTGTTGCATCAGAAGTTATTTACATCACGCCTCTCTGGGCGCTACTGCGCCATACTGTGCCGGGTTCAGAGATTATATATGCGGTTCTGAGTGTTGAAATGAAAAAACGCGTTCGATTCTTTGACAAAATCTGGGCCCGGCACAGATGTAGGAGATGAGTGTAAACAAATAATGGAATATTTTTTCAAGATCAAGCTTTTGTGTTTCTTAAAGATAATAAATTGGACAATTTAAGATATAAAGAGTAATCATATTATTCATTTGGTTTTGTTATGAAAATCAACTTTCGATTTTGAAACTTCACTGGGAACATACCAGACAGTGACGTTTTGTCTGTTTGAACTAGTGCCAAACTAACAAAATATAATATTAAGAATAACCGGGAATAGTGGTGGTTATTTCCAGGGATGGAATTTACTCTTTTAGAGAAAATTCATATTGATCATTGATACCCATTTTTTTGAACGCCAGGGTCATTGAATTGTGCGGTTTGCGTGGAATCACCTATATAAGACAACGAGAAAAATGCGTAACATTGGATATCCTGAGAATGACTTTGAATTTGTTGTTAACTGCATTTTTGCAGCCCGCGAATAATTTGTTGACAGATTAAAATTTAAACTAGCAAAGATTTAGTCGAAAATTACAATAATTTATATTGCCTTATTTGTTAACCCTTGCTTGCCACACCTCCGCAGAATAACACGCTTGCCAAACAGGGGTGTCGGCCACCCCAGCCATAAAAACTGTAATAAAAAACTAACTATTGGATATTTTTCTTTGAAAATTGGTATGGAACTTCTTGAAAGCTTACTTTGAAAGATCATTTAGGTAATATAGCCAAACATTTAATTTAAATACACTAAAAAATGTGCGATTTCCTTCACGTTTAGGTACTTAAAATTAAGAAAGAAAAAGCCTGGGGTGTGATCCACTCCACAGTGGCAAGTAAGGGTTAAATGTCTGAAAATAATGGAGATGCATATTTGGGTAACGGAATATTATACCTACGTAGTGAAAAATATATAAAAATGGAATTTGTATTTTGAAAACAAAAGCATTCAAATTTCTAAATAAAATTCATGGAATGGAGAACAATGAGTCTGTTCTTCTCATGGAGAAACCTGAACTATTTTTCTATGAGTTCAGGAGCACGAGAATTAGTAAAGAATTTTTCTGCGCAATATGTAATTCACAAAAAGCTGGTCTTCTAATTTTCTAGCCTTATTGGAACTAAAGTAAAGCAATATACTTAGTAAAGAAGAAATAATATGCACGAAATTATCGGATCGTTTGAACTGATAGAAAAAAATGTGTAGCTTAACATCCGCGGGCACATTCTCGTCGCGCGCTATGCGCGCGGCTCGTTTCGCTTGTAAGTTTGAGCGCGCCCAGGGCGCCTGTCTGTCAAATATCGCGCTTTGCGTTCAATACTGCATTTACCTCCCGCTACACCCTGGTTATTTGTACTTACCCAACTTTTGTGAATTTACCTATTAAAGTTAGAGGTCAATCCATCGACAACTACATATAATGTGGTGATTGTGAATTTTCGTCTGTTAAAGCTGTTCGCGTGCTCCAGGGTCCCACGTTTCATCTTTGTTTCTAGCTTCGGCTACAATGTAACCCCTGTCATTCCTCCCCCTAAGAAAGGTTTTACATGCCAACGTTATGGCCATGGCTCGGACCAATGTAGGGCATCCTGGACGACGTTTTAATTCTGTGCAGAATCTCATCGGACGGCGGAATTTCCCAATAAACTAGCTCCCGTCCGTTGTGCCAATTGTGTTGGCTATCATATGTCCTCTTCCCGTCTATGTGGCATTTACCTATACGAATTTGTATACACCCTGGTCTCCAAGGCTATCCTGTACACCTACCCCGTCAAACTTCTGCTCGCGAAACCTCCAGAACATCAGGTCCACCTACTTATTCTTCTCCCTTTCCCTCTGGCACGGAGACTTTTCAGCTTATGGATTATCTGCTCAGGATAGCAGGCTTCTCCCTCGTAGAAATGAGTCGCAAAACCGACTCCACAATTCAAAACTTCCTTAACACATTTTCTAGACCGACACTTTCAGAACTAAATCAGAAGAACTTTCCCCCTCTTAGTTGGCACATATTTATTTTTGTTTTATTTAAGAGTTAATTTAATTTGTTGTTGCTTTGTCACCTTGTTACTGTTTTGATTATCTGTGCTAGTTTTTCTGGTTGTTTCTTGAATTTCTGTCAATTTATTGTTGTACTCAATTCTATTTTTTTTATGGCAGACGAACATGTTTTAAATTATTTTATTTAACTGTGGAGATTCCGCTCTTTAGTTTTTTACCTAAAATTTCCAGAGCTTGGCCCACTTCTATAATCGGCTTGAAATTCTAAATTTTTGTTGCCAGTTTGCATTTGTTACATTTTACCCTACTTGATTAATTAGTATATACGATCAGTCTCGAGTTTTTTTCGCAAAGTCTAAGATTTTACTAGTCTTTTAGTTTACAGGTCAGTCTTTACTTCTGAATTTATGTCACCTCTAATCACTGACGTTTAAATTTCATTAATTTTTCCGGGCTAGAATGACACAAGACATATGAAACCCCTATTCGAATTTTAATTTTGTTTATTCTCTCTTTCTAATTTTCAAGTTCTTGTTTTAAAAATGTAGGCGTTAGTTTTAAATATTTTATAAATTTTACAGGAATTCTTTAATCCTTGAGTCATTGGCTGTGCAATTCTTAAATTTTCAATTTTTTTATTTTTCTCTCGTTTCGATCGTTGTCAGCTTAAAATAATCTTCTGAGGTGTACTTATTTTTTTAAACCTGCTTACTAAAGGCGGATGGATTTATAATTATCATTAGTAATTGGCACGAGGCTAGGATAGGATTATCGCTATTTATCAGTTTTATACGAATTTTAATTATGTGCCATCGTACTCTTTCTTATAATTGTCCATTTTTTTATTGCACAATTAGGTGATGTGAAAATATTTTATAAATCTTATGCGAATTCTTTAATTCTTGAGTCCTTGCTTGCTTGATTCTTAAATACTTAAATTGTTTTGTCTTGTTCGCAGTCGGCTTATAAACAATCTTATTCAGTGGTATTCCTACTGCCTTGACCTGTTAAGTAAATACCGATAGATCACTCTTTAGATATTTGCTCTACTTAAGATTTTAGAGTTTAGTTCAATTTATTAAATTAAATTTGATCTCTTGTTCTGCCTGCTTATTTCTAAAATCAGCATTGCTTTATTAGTCTACTGGGTTTTCAAATTTTTGGTTGGCTCTAGTCCTTAAATTTGATTTATAGACTGTACGTCAGAAGTGAAAAGAATTTAATTTTAAATCCCCATTCAATTCTCTTATTATACTTTTCTTAGGTTCGCTGTTAGTTTGAAACTGTTCTATTTTATCCTATATTACTAATTAGTATGTACGATCAGTCTATAATGTTTTCTGCAAAGTCAAAGATCTTTCTGGTCATTTAATTAACAGGACAGTTTTTTATTTCTGATTTTTTTCTACCCCTAATCACAGATGTTTGAATTTAATTTATTTTTCACGCTAGAATGGGATTATCGCTACATATGAAAATTCTATACGAATTTAATTTAACGAATAATTATTTTAATTTAACGAATTTATTCCTTTGTTCTTCTTCATTTTTTTTATAATTTCCAATTTTTCGTTTTGAAAATTAGGCGTTAGTTTTATATTATTTATAAATTTTACATGAATTCTCTAATACTTGAGTCCTTGTTTGATTAATTCTTAAATGCTCAATTTCTTCTGTTTGTCTTGATCGATGTCAGCGTATATAACTAACCTTATTCAGCGGTATACCCTGCATATGAAATTCTACACGAATTCTAATTTTGTGTTGTCGCTCCTTTTTTCTAGTTTTCAATTTCTAGTTGTGTAAGGTTCATTGATAGTTAAAAAAATATTTTAACTAGATGTGTAACTATTGCTTTTAGATCTGCTAGCTAAGGCTCGGTCAATTTTTGGGGCTAGAGTCACTGTAACTCTACTAATCAAGGCCCTACTCAAGTCATTGATGCCTGAGCCTTAGAATGCTCATTGTTTGTTTCTACTGTTATCTCCGTTATTTATTTTCTAGTTTTAAATATTATTTTATTTGTTCTAAAATTTAGTTTATTGTTTGTACAACAAAAATGGAAAGAATTTTATTAAAATCTCTATATAATTTTCTCAATAATATATTATTAATGCTGGTTGTTCCTAGCTTTACAATTGGATTTTTCCTTGCTTGACTAACGTCAGCTTTTCACAATCTATGATTGCTTCTTTCTGAAATTTCACAATTTTTAGGTGTGTTGCTAGTTTCGACTCATTCCATTCTGTACTATTTTATTAATTAGCATCTAGGATCAGCCTACAGTTTTATCCCCAAAATCAAGGATCGTTCTGGTAATTTAGTTGACAGGACAGTCTTTATTACTGAATTTTTGCCATCCCTAATCACTGATGTCCGAAATCAGTTATTTTTTCCGGGCTAACATGGGATTAACGCTACATATAAAATTCTATATGAATTTTAATTTTGTGTTGTTCCTTTTTCTAATTTTCAATCTTTAGTTTCGTTAAGTTATACTGAGAGAAATGGTTGGCTGGCACATCCATTTTTTGTTGGTTGAGGAATAGTTGGTCAGAACGTCTGCTCAGATTGACAGACCAGCTAAGTTCGTTGGACACAATGACCATTTTAAATGGTTGCGTATTCGTTGTTCACTGCAGCTATGCAATTGGCCCTTTCAACTATCGAATAGTTAGCACAGCCAACTACTTGTGCAGTGTGTCCAAACGTAGATCCCTGACCTATTGCGCTTGCTTCAGGGAAACACGTTTGAGTCGTTGGCCGGTTGGCGTCGTTAATGTCAGAATTCAGAAGGGCAGAACCAATCTGACAGCCTGACAAGAGTCAAGAGATTATATGTGTTGCTTTGTCGATATTACGAGCATTTGTGTCTTTAAATTTTATGGAATTTGATTTTATAATAAGTTGGCCTGGTTTTACTATACTTTCTATACTTTATCTTTCATTCTATTTTTTAGAATAGTGTGTTATATGTACTTATTGGTTTTGATATGGAGGTTGAACGCAAACTCGTCAAGAGAGGAAGTTAAGTCGTTTTAGAACGACCTGGATGTCCTCTATATATCCGAGTCATGGCTTACTCGAGCACATACTTTTTAAATTAAGGGTTACATAACCTATTGATGTGATAGAGGGATCGGTAGGGGAGGTGAATCGCTGATTCTGGTCAAAAACGTTGACTGTGTTGACAGTATCGATCTGACTGGTCCGTGGATGGGTGACATGGAGGCCGTGGGAAACAACCATAAGTACGTCACTTGGGAAAGTGGTCTTCCTTTCCATTTGAATTCCTCCTGACGCGAGAATCACACAGGACTCCTGGCAGGGTTTAATCGAACATGTATCTAATTGGGGCTCTCAAGTCGTGTGTGGGGATTTTAACGCCCACTCCCCTATGTGGGGATCACCCAACTAAAACTTTCTGGGCAATCAGCTATGTCTTGCCGTGTTCGACAGTGGCTTGATTCCTCTTAACGACTCCGTTCCCAACTGTATATAGGCTCCGGGTCTGCTTGCCAATAACCTTGATCTAGTCTTCTGCACAGCTGCGCTTGCTTTGATCTCCGCGGTCAGAGTTGGTGATGATAGTTACGACTCTAATCATGTACCGGTCTTTGGAACGCTGGATGCCTGTCCATCTCTATGTCGCTCCTCTTCCAACAGTTTTAATATTAAGCTGTTGGACTGGAATCTGTTCAATGAGAAATCGGAGAGTCTTATACCGGCCTTTTGATCCGACCTTGCAGAGTAGGTCATACCTGCAAATATCTATGATAAATTCATAAAGGCGGTTTTTGACTCCCTAGAGGCGAGTAGTGCCTATAGGGCTTGACTCATTTGGTGGGGAAAGGGCTAGACAGCCACTCTCGTAGAACGCCGAGTGCGAGGTGATCCAGTGCAGAAAGAGACTGGCAAGAAAGAGGTTCTTGGCTAACCAGACGGATGAAGAAATGGAGGCCTATAGGAGGGTGGATAGCAAAGTAAAGGTTCAGTTAAGGGGGATTAAGCACCAAGCCCTTCGAGCCTTTTGCGAATCCTTGGATCCGGCAACTGGCTTGTCAAGGATTTGGCGCACTGTTAAAGCACTGGCTTCTCGGACCGGAGAGCCACATAATGGCGTTGTCACAGTCCCGAATTCACCCGTTATCAGAGGCCTGCAGGAGGAGTTGATTCGCTCAGATATCCCCCCACAGACGATAGACCTTTTCGCGAAACCTGATAAACTCGACCCCATGAATCAGCCTTTTTATGGGAGAGTTCTAGGTGCCGTTATCTCTGTGTAAGGCCAAGTCTTCCCCTGGCATGGATGGCTTGTCTTGTGAGATATGCGGGGCTTCTCGGACCCATTGCTGAGATTTTTGCATGGCCTGTTCAACGAAATATTCCATGTCTCCTCTTTCCCGGAAGCCTCGAGAGACACCCGTGTCCATTTCATCCCTAAACCGGATGGGAAGGAATATTTAGCCGAGCATAACAATTGGGTCCCTGATTTCCAGTTTGGTTTCAGAAGGAGCACGTTTTATGTGGACTGTGCTGCCTCGGTTGTTTCGGACATCATTATGGGCTTCGGCAAGAGCAAAAACACGCTTGCGCTGGCATTGAACTTGAACGGCGCGTTCAATGCCGTCCTGCCGGGGCCTCTGATTGATGAGCTGAGGAGTTAGGGGTTCGGGTAAGATTGCTCAACCTTGCTTCTTTTTTGGTTGGCAGACGGATCCTCTTCTTCTCTTCAGATGGAAGCAATCCGAGAGCTTGCGGGGTTGGTGATCCCCAGGGGGCAGTTGTCTCTCCACTCCTTTTCAACTTGGCTCTCAGAAGGCTTGAACAACATCTTCCGGCTGGAGTGAGGGTGGCCATGTAAGCAGATGATTTGCTTCTTTACATCACTGGGGGTTCTATACAAGAGGCTTTCGATCTTCTAAGATTGGCATGTGAACGATTAACTCCCTGGCTTCGCGGCTTTCCATCTCAGTCCCAACGTCGTAGCTTTGCGTTTTTTCTAGGCTTTTTTTGTGAGGCCTTCAAAGACTGTGAGTATCCACACCCGCTCTTCTGCGAATTCGTAGACAGTCAATTCCCCGGGGCAACATGCGTCTACACAGATGGATCAGTTGATCCATCCCTGGGGGTGGTGGGCTGCGGTTACTACATCCCTTCCAGGGACTCTAGGTTTGGAGTTCGGCTGCGGGACCACAAGTCTGTTCTCTCGGCGGAATTATACGCACTTTTCTATGCAGTTAAATTCGTGATAGAATCGGGCATGAGAAACGTGTATATATCGAGGGGCTATTCACTGAGTGAAAATGAGTGCAAGAATTCTTGGATTTCCAAGAATACGCGATCTTGAATCTGAGTTGCGATGAGTGAAGCGGAACACGTCAGAGTTGGCGAGAATCGGAGAGATCTGGAAAGAATCGAAGAGAATCGGAAAGAATATGGATGAATTTGAAGAATACAAGAAGATCAGGAAGAGTACGATATGAGTTCTCTATTCTGGCTCTGAACTTCTTTATTTCTTTAAAAGGTGTTTTCTCATAATTGTTTAGTTGTATTTATCAAAAAATGTTTTAGAAAAAAATGCTCCTCTCGGAGTAGTCCAACTTTTGTTAGAAACTTTTTGCTGTGGAATCCAAATTAATAAAAAAAAGTAAGCACAGTTTAATTTTTCTTATTTTTGTACGTAATTGTTTATTTTTTATGCCAACAATCGTCATGATCAAGGAATGAGACAGACAATTTTTCTTCGTAAGTGGTTTTCTAACCGGTGCTATTTTCGAAGTTTCAAAAAATCCGAAATTTTATTGCATTATTAAAAAAAAATTAAAACGCGAATATCTGGAAAGTGATCAATTTCTCGGGGAGAGTGGCCCTAGTTTTTCGTAGTTTTTACGTAATATTCAGTAAAAAAAATCGGACAGACCTAGAATTGCACACAGAATCTCCCCTAAATCATCCCGGTAGCATAATTGCAAACATGATTTATAAAGACTTTACAATATAAAATGAAATAACGTAAAAATATTAATAAAAGGACCAAATCCATTACGAATCAGGTAGGTTTCACAATCTCAGTTCACACATAAAGTCGCAGAATCTCTTGGCGGCGAAATATGTTCTTTTTTAGAGAAAATTAGGTGACAAGTATTTTTCCGTTTTGAGAACAATACAAAAGCCTACGATGTTACGAGTATTTGAATTTTGATGTTATGAATATCTTTTTGGATTCTGGTGGTGTTTACCGTTCCGTTACAAAATCTGTCGGAATTTTTTTTAAAGTTTAAAATAAAAAAAACTGGCGACGACTTTTTTAAAATATAGAAAGTCGATTTATGTTTTCCCAATTTTTTACTATATTTTTTTTCGCATTTTTATGCGTTTTATTTATTTTTTAATGAATGCAGTAGTCCTCTTATAATTTTGGATTTTTTTAACTTCAAATATCGCGTCGGCTAGGAAACAGATTTACGAAAAAAATTACCTAAATTGTGCTTATTTTAGTTAAAATGTTGATTCTGCAGCAAATAGTATTATACAAAAGTTGGTCTACTCCCA
>CAKNWW010228055.1:2770-12890 GCA_932074435.1 Andricus kollari
AAATATCCATTTATTATATGTTTTGCTGCAGTGATTTATTTGATTACTTTATCTACTTTCGCACTACCTTCTTGAGCTATATTTTCTAATTCTTCCTCAATTTCGTCTCCTATTTCTACTTCAGCTATTTCTACGGATCTGTCTAGCTTTTTTATGTCCACTTGTTCCGTTATCTATTCAATTCGTACGTTAGGATTAATTTCTCTTTTGTTGGTAATTTCTTGTTTGGTTGATATTATGGGATTACCATGTATAATTATTTTCCAGGTATATTTTGTATTTCTAATTTCTTCTGTTTTTTCGTTGAGTTCCTTTTTTTGTCATTCTTGTTCATAAACATTTTATTTCATTTGTTTCAAATCGAGAAGATGTTGTAAAATGAATTTCCCTATCCTTTTTTAGTTCCTCTTCTAATTCCTTAATCATTTTGTCCATTTCTTCTTGCGTTATGATGTCTTTGTCTTGTGGAATTTTTGATAATGCGTCGGCATTGTGTTCATTATACCTTTCTTATAAACGACTTCATAATCATATTCTTCAAGCTTGATTCACCATCTTAGAAGGCGACTTGTAGAATCTTTGACATTAAATAACCAAACTAGAGGATTGTGGTCGGCTACTATTTTGAATTTCCTACCATAAAGAAAATATCTAAAGTGTTTTACTGACCATACTATCTAAACCAATCTTTCCTTAAGATAAAACTACATCTATTCCTTCATTTGATGCATCTGTTGTAAGGATGAACTCTTCATTCCAATTTGGATATTTTAATATCGGAGAACTAGCCAATGCTTTCTTCATTGATTCAAATGAGTTATTTTCTTTCTGTGTCCAATTAAAATCTCTGTCTCTATTATTTCGAGTAGCTGACTCTTGGATAGTTACTTCAAAGAATGCTGTGCGTCATTTAGTTTAAAATTTATTTTAAATTTGAAAAAAATATTGCAGAAGTTAAAACATAGCGAAAAATGACATTTTTCACGACAAAATTTCTAACTTTTTCTTCTTTTTTAATAACCGTATAAGTACTATTTTCAAATGTTGAAGGGATTTAAATAAGGTTGAACATGCCTGGGGTCTTTTTGCCCTAAGTATGCCATCGCAGGGTTAATAATGTCTCTATTTCATGCCTCCTTTCATTTATATGTTGTAATCTTGTTTTCTCTAGTAATTCGTTAATTCTCTCTTCTGTATGTTTGACTATGTTACAGTAGTTTTCTTTATTATATTTAACTGTACAATTCCATCTTGTCTCTTCAGCTTCATCAAAATTATCCATCGTAGCTGTACTTTCTGGTGAAATAGGCTTACAATCCTTTCCCAATCTTGTGATTGAAGGTGTAATATTTTCGGACCTATTTTCATATTACCTTTGTCGAGATCAATTGAAAATTTTTGATAATATAGAAAATTAATTCCTAATAATATAGGTTCTTTGAATGAATTGTCTTCTTTTATTACCTGGAATACCGATTCCGTACCGAAGGTATTTAATTTTACTGCATATTCGAATCTTATTGGGGAATTTCCAATCGTAAGCACATTATGTGGTGCATAACTTTGTAGGTTCGTTCTTTTCAATGAGCTTTCCTTGATGATAATAGATACATTACTTCCTCTATCTATGACACATTCACACGGTTTTATCTGATTGAATTTCCAAACCACAATCAGCGTGTCGTATCTTCGTCGGTCTCTAGGTAATGGTCGTAATTTTCTGCTTTGGGATATTGGTTGTATTCCCGTCTCTCTTTTTCCTGTATGATTAATTGAACGTCGTTCAGCTGCGATTGGTCTGGTGGACGACTTTTCGGGGCTGGTGCTTGAAAATATCTTAGCCTCGGTGGCAATCCTCGTAATTTTCCTCTACAATCTTTTTCTAAATGTCCAGTATTCAGACATTGATTACATTTAAGAGCTGAATTTGGGTTTAGTGTTCTCTGAGGTGTGTTTTTATTTTCAAAGCTTGGCTTCAGTTCTCTCCTTACAGGTTGATTTGTCGTTTCTTTGTTTGCTAATCTTCGTTTTTCTCTTAAAATGATGTTTACCTCTGAAACCAGATTAAATGCTTCGTTTAGAGTTTTTAGTTTTTGTGCTCTAATTCTTATTTAGTATTCCTCTGTGTTTCCCATGATGCACATATCTGTTTATGTTTGTAACGAGTCTAAACTCTCTCGTTCCCCGAAAAGTGTTCTCAATCTATGGAATAGTTCAGCGAATTTTTTGGTTCCGTCTACACGAATTTTGTTTGCTGCTTTTTCTTTTAATTTTTGTGCTATGACTGTATGTAACAAAGTAATTCTCTTATTTTTCTTTATCTTTCTATTTGCGATTTGGACGAGTTGAATAAAATTTTCTAATCCTACTCCTGTAAAATCAGGGATCATTTTACACGTTTTTGTAAAATCATATTCCGCTTCACTGTTTACTTCCTTTTGGTCTGAGTCTAGGTTATCTTCTTCTTCTTCTGTTATAAGATCTCCTACAAATCTTCTTGGTTCTTCTAAAGCATTTATGCTCACTTTCATTCTTTCAAGTTTCCTTAAACTTTCTTGAAGCATGTCTCTACCTGCTGGAGTTTGTGCTCGTGGCGTAGCCATTACTGTGTGGGACTCTATATCGTCAAGTATGTCAGTAATAGTAGTAGAGGGGATTGAACAGTCTGATTCTACACCTACACCTGCTGACATGTGGAGCATTACCTTACGCGAATTGTAAAACTTTGCCTCGCCTATCTCTGATTACACATTAGTCTTCTTCTTTAGACAGTAAGGAGGACTTATACTCTTTGTAATTCGACTTCTTCTTTTTAACTTACGTTGTTTTCTTGTAGAATGTTGATTCTCTTGATGCTGTGTTGATTCTTTTTGCAGCAAGTTGTAGTAGGGTGATTCCTCTTTGCTATTGCTGCTACTGGATGTGTGATTCTTGAAGATTGTCGAGGGCTGCTTTCCTTGGCTGCCTTCTGGACTCGGTAGGGCTTACTGTCCTGTTTGACAAGCCTCATACACCTGCTTGTGGGTCTCGTTCAAGTTGTTGGTTTTCACTTAATGTTATGTTACCGTTGCCACCAATGTTGAATTTGAGAAATGCAATAAATTAAAAATTTGCAACTCTGAGGCAAACACTTACGAGTGTACTTCATTATTATAAAAATAAGATACAAAACTTGATCAGGCTGACCAGCATTACGACGTGCAGCCTTTTGATTACAAGAATGTTCTGTCCCTTTTACAGGTGTCATAGCTTATATACTATCGCCTACGTCACCAATTTCATGTGCCCATTACCAAAAACTAATGTGTTTACTAGACCTGACTGGTATTAGATATATCTATTTGTACATTCCCAACACTACAACATTTTATTCAACAACATTTTTGGCCTAAATTATATCTACAAATTTTCTTAGAACCACTTTACGCTAGTATGCATAGCTTTGGTTTAAATCGTAAAAATAATACTGAAAATACACAAATTAAATTTATGGAAAAATGACACAAGTTAAAATAACATGTATGATAACAAAAATGTTTTTTTTTATAGCATGCGCACTTTTTATTTAATTATAAAAACAAAATAATGAAAATACGTACGTTTAAACACCAATGCATATTATGAATTGTAATAATATAAATTTATTGAAATGATACCTTTTTCAGGGTAGCTGAGAGTAAAGTTCAATGCAAAATAAGTAAGAAATATTAAAGTAAATAAATAATGTGGAAAAGTTCGCATTTTGAACAAAATCGAGTGCGAAGCACAAGATACGTGATGAGAATGTGTTTGTTAAAGCGAAAGGAGCCTTAACAAAAGAGAATTCACTATCATAAAATTATAGTTGTCGATGAGTTGACTTTTTATTTTAAAAGGTCTGTGCACAAATTTGGGGGAAGCACAAAGAGCGATTGCGCAGCGCGAGAACCAAAAGTCGAGCGCCCTAGGCGCGCTTAAACCTGGATATCAATCGGAGCTACAAAACATCAAAATTTTATCATAGCTCTTCTACTTTTCGAGATATGGTGAACAAAAAATAGTTACACGCACAAATATCCCTCTATGAGGAAGCAACGTCATGGGGATGAGGCCAATTTTCACTTGAAACGGACGACTTGTGATGACAAAAATAAAAATGTCCAACTGGCAGTGCTGAATGAAGCAGGTGAGCGGTGGCGAGTCGGCAAAGGTGTCAATTTATATAGCTAAGTAACGTGACTCGGATAAGCGTGAAAATCCGTATACATGTAGAAGATGACGTTATAAATAGCACCTGTGCATAGCCAGTTGATTATCTGGAGGAGAAAGTGTTGCCAGTTGTTTTTAAAGTCGTCGTAAATTCAGCTAAAATTCCGACACAGGATTAATGTTGGAATCAATTGCTATGTACTGTTTACGTATACAGGTAAAGATATGCAAAAAACAGTGGAAAAAGTGGAGCAGAAACACCTACCAGTCGACGATAAAGTGCGCGGTTTGCCCAATCATCTAGAATATTAAAATAAGAAAAATATTGATTTTACAGGGAAAAGTTTGAAACAAAAGTTGGACTACTCCCCGAGAAGCATATTTTCATTGCCATACATTTTTTCAAATGTTTATATTTACCAAGTTATACGCAATTTCCCGTACACATAATTTGACTTTTTATATCTTTAGCAATTCAAAAGAAGGTGTTCAGTGCATAGCAATGAGCACTGGTGATGTGCAGGCGTGTGTGTGTAGCAAGAAAGTTGTGGGGATTTGCATATGAACCGCCGTCGAGGTCAGTTTCTTTCGTAGATTCATCCCAGGTTTTACATGTCTTTTATCTTCTGCAGTGGAATTATTTAAAGAAGACGTAGCCTTTGTTTGGAATGAACGACGAGAGGAGCTTTTCAGAAAGCTTAACATAAAATGACATCAAAGCCGGTCTTAGCTTATTATTGTCCGAAAGTGCCGCGTACCGAGTTGCACAACGATGACTGTATCGAAGGGTTGGGGGCGATGTTGTTGCAAACAGATCAAAACAATCAATTATATTTAATTTACGCAATTAGCAGACGGACTTCAGAAGCCGAACGCAACTATCATTCTACGAAACTAGAATTAATGACAATTATATGGGCGGTGGAAAGACT
Source organism: Andricus kollari (assembly GCA_932074435.1). Taxonomy (NCBI): domain Eukaryota; kingdom Metazoa; phylum Arthropoda; class Insecta; order Hymenoptera; family Cynipidae; genus Andricus; species Andricus kollari. The sequence continues at coordinate 7,891 of CAKNWW010228055.1, forward strand.
ACGACCTTCTTTAATCGGACTTTATTTTCATGTAGTAACAGATTGTCCGGCTTTGGTATACACGAACACGCTCAAAACAAATTCACAGATCGTGCGATGGCTTAACGCTATCTCAGAATTTGAATTCGAAATCCATCATCGACCTGACGAAAAAAAGAGGCACATCAATGCACTGTCGCGAGCGCCTGTTGAAAATGCAAATGAGAGTGTAGATGCAGCTGCTATGTTTAATGTGCAAGTTAGAGAAGACGAGATACTAATTTATCAACGGAGCGACAAAACGTTATTGCGAAAAATCAAGATTTTAGAAAAGGCGGAGCGATTACGTACACGAAGAGAAAAGGTAGATAATGAATTTAAAATAAAAAGTAAACGCAGATAATGATAAAGAACTTTATGTTGTGCCGCCAGCCATGCGAAAGGCTCTTGTATTTAAGAACCACGAACTATCGAGCCATTCCGACGTCCATCGGGCTGTTGCAAGCATTAGTAAACATTATTACTTTCCGAAAATGCGCAAATACGTTCGCAGACACGTTGCGTATTGTGTTGAATGCTTTTTTGCAAAAAACAAAGCGGGAAAACAAGCGCAAGAACTGCAACCGATACCAGGAGGTTAAAGACCATTTGCAGTTGTTCAACACGATTACCTGGGACCTTTTGTCACTTCGTCTCGTGGTAACAAATATGTCTTAGCATTGATTTGTAATCTAACAAAGTTCACAAAACTATTTGCAGTTCGAGATACAAAAATAAAAACGACGATTCGAGAGCTAAAAGAATTTGTAGAAGTTTCGGCGCGCCCGAAAGTTTTATCACAGATGGAGAAACGAGTTTTACTTCCGACAGCCTTCGAAACATTTGGCGAAAAACACGGAATTAAACAACAGCTAAATTCGAATCAACATTCGCAGGCTAATGGCCAAGTCGAGAGACTGAATCAAACCAGTGTACCCGCGTTACAGGCTAGTTTGCCGGATGTAGAGAGACGCCATTGGTATTAGGGTTTATTCAAGCTATAACAGCTATATGTAAAACGACCGGTTATACCCCTTTCGAAATACTTCACGGATATGTTCCGAATTTTGAAGAAGGACTTTCTCGACAACTAACAATAAATGCCGAAACTTATCGTATTCCAGAAGAAATTAGACAGGAGGTCCAAGACAAGGGTGAACGTGAACAGCAAAAATCGAAGGAGAGGTATGACCGATCGCGCCTCAAAAATTTAAAGTTCAATATCAGAGAAATTGTAGTAATGAAAGCCGCTAAAATTACCACCGGCGAATCAAAATAGTTTCAAGCGCGTAACAAAGGGCCATTAGTGATCACATAAGTCCTTCCCTTTGATACTTATCGAGTGCAGAGCTTATCCGCCAATGTTCAATCAACACTAGGAATAACCGCATATTTAAGCCAACTCAAAATCTGGCGTGGTTTTGAGAGTAACAATAGCCACGCCAGTGAAGGCGAGAGCGATTGTGAGTTGTCTAGTGGAACCGATGAGTCCACCAAAACAAATAAAGCGAGGCAGTCAACTGAAATAATAGCTAATAACGATAAGAACGAAAATGTAGTTTTAAAGAACGAAACTCAGTCAGCCAGTTCCATTGATTTAAGTCGAAGTTCTTGAATTCGTAGAAAACCACAACGCTATGTTGACGACATATCATTGTCATAAAATTACTGTTATAAACTAAATTAATAGCAACCGTTTGAAAGTTATCGCATATAATTATGTACTTTATATGCTATTACCTTCCTTGTTAATAATGTATTGAATTAGCTTGGAGACCAAACTATAGTAAGATGGCCGAGTGTTATAAACTAGGCTACATTTCATATGTTTTCGTTCAAATGTTTATCGGCCTTCATAGCACAGATCACTAGTGATGCGCATGCGTCCGTGTTTAGCGAGAGAGTTGCGAGGGTTCGCACCCTAGTAGCAACGTCTGGCTTGTATGACAGAGGCCAGAGTCTGGCTCAGCATCTGCTCCCTCCAGTCGACCAGATTGGCGGGAGAAAGGATCAGACCAGACGAAAAACAGAATCTGATGAGTAAAGGAACCAGATTCTGGTATTTAGTTTAAACACTAGTAATTAATGTAGAAATTAATTAATGAAATTGAAAATATAGCAATCGGAAATCTGAATGATTCACAGGTATCCCCAAACATGCAAGAATGCAATAAGCTTATAGGACAAGGGGTTATGTTTGTAATATTTCAGTGTGTCTCGCCTGAAATGTAGTGACGTCTCCGCAGTATATTCTCCTAGAAAAGGCTGAAATATAGTGTAAAATTATTACAGAAACATATTTACTACCATTTTACTGGCGCCAGAACAACACGCCAAAGTAGAACCAGCCGGTCGCCAGGCTGCAAACAGATTCTTCTTTTTCTGGCGCCGAGCTGGCGCCAGCCTGCAGTTATCTTGCTAGTAGGACATATGAACCGTCGTCGCGGTCAGTCGTCTGCGAAAGCGGGGTTATTTTTACTATAGGCTGTTGGGTCGGAAATGTATGAAACGAGTTTGTGGAATAGATGAGCCACAACGTCGTCGTTCGTATTCGTTCAGCCTTCGAGCGAGTCGGCTTGATCTAATCACCGTGACCGGAAGCCAGTTGTAACAAGGATATGTTGAATAAAGAAATTATCTAGTCTAAACGAAACAAGCACTGTGTTAAAGATTATTGAATTTATAACACAAATTCGCAGTTTATGAAATTTGTCAAAGTTTGAGGTACTTTTTTTGGAAATTCGTTTTAATTGGTGCACCACTGATATTCTGGAACAGTAAATTTAAATGTTATGAAAATAGTAATTGTTATAAGCAAATTCGCAATGTAGGTTAATTAAAAGCTGGTTTGCGCATTAATGAGTATCTTCTGCATATAGCATAATGTAAAGATTTTAAAAAAATCAACTTTAAATGAAAAGAGCTCCTATAGCAGAAATAAAAAGATCTGGCCAAAAAGGGTTCGTAAAATATATCATATTACCCTCCTGCAGACAACTTTTTATTTACCTACAATGCGAATTTTTTAATGACAATTACAGTTTTTAAAAAATGTCAATGTAATGCTCCGGAATATCACTGGCAAATCAACTGAACAAAATTTCCAAAAAAAGTATCTCAAACTTTCAAAAATTGCTTACACTCTGCATTTTTGTTCATAATTTGTTTATAATAATGAGAAATATACTTTCATTTACTTTCATAATACTTGTACATGACTTCAAATTGGATTACAAACAAAAGTCACTTTATAAATATTCAAAATCATTACAAAATCACAGACTGCTGTTTATAAGAATACAATTGTTAATATTAGTTAACAATTAGTATTTTTCGAATCTGAATTTATCGATTACCCATTAATAACACTTAAACTGAACAATTTATGTGTCCAATGCATCGGAAACTTAAAAATTTTAATTTCTGCAAAGTTTATACTTAAATAAAAAAAATTTATCAACTTCTTTTTAAAATCGGCTCTCACATGTCCCTTAAGAATTTTTTTAACCTCCGTTAAAAAATTTTTAATCGATGGAAAATATCAGACGGAATATTATTTTGAACATTCTTTCATCCGATGTTCACACAGTGCGCAGGGTGACTTGACATACGGCCATAAAACTTTATAAGAATTTGAAAAATCTAGAAATATATACAGAACAGGTAAACATATTTTAAAATCTGCGTACGTATAAAAGCGACAATTTGTGAGTTTTCACCTAAATAGCAACTTCGTATGTCGGGACGAAAAACTTGTGGGACAGACTTTGAAATGAGGCACCTAGAGCAAGAGTAGAGTAATTATCAATGTCCAGGAAAAGTACGATCGAAAATCAGTTGGAGCAAGAAAAAGACAAGTTTTGTTCCGCTGTAAAGACGAACAGATTGTAGTTGGAGGAAAAGAGCGACAACGGAGTCGCTCTTTTCCTCCAACTTTATTGCGTTCGTCTTTACCGCGGAGCCAAACTTGTCTTTTTCTTGCTCCAACTATTTCTATTCACGAAGGATTCTCATTCAGTTTTTAACCATTCGCAGCATATTTTAAGGCCCATCAAGCTAGCACCTCCAGTCCCCGCAATCGAAATTCCCAAATTTCTTTGTTTCAGAATTTTGGACTTTTTTTTACTGTATTGCCGATTTTTGTGCTCCAATACATACAAATTTAAAAAAATTAAATACGACAGAATTTTAGGCTTTTTTGCGCTCTTGAACGCGCCAACAACCAATTTACAAAAACCACCCCTCCTGAAAATATAACTACCCCCTATGGATAAAAAATCAAACCCGGAAAAAACAAAGTACAACCGAATTTTTAGCTTATTTTGGGCTCGCGAATAAACCCAAAAATTTTTAAAAAGCACACCCTATATGCAAAAAACCACCCTCTTAGCAAAAGTAAAATCTGCAAAAAAACCACCCCTTTGGCAAAAATAAAATCTGCAAGAAACAAAGTGCATCAGAATTCTGGGCTTATTCTGGACTCACGAATACACCATATAAAATTTTCATAAACCACCCCTATGTACAAAAAACCACCCCCTTTGTAAAAACTCAATCCTGGAAGAAACAAAATAGAAAGCAGTATTGGGCTTTTCTTGGGCTCTCGAATGCTTGAATTTTTTTGTTGCAAGACCACCCATGCATCTGAAAAATCAAACACCTATCTATGAATTCGAATTTTAATTTTCAAGGATCCCAAAAATCAAAGACTCTATTTACACATTAAAATTCTGGAAAAGATTATTTCTTGACAAAGCCACATCTGCGTGGTATCAAGGGGTTTCTTTTTAACGTTATGGGTGGGAGCGCAAACATCGGTGTTGGAATTTTTGATGAGCCCAAAAATCAGAGACTCTATTAACACTATAAAATTTTCAAAGATATATTTTTTTGACAAATTCATATCTCCGTCGTATTAAGGGGTTGTTTTTCAACGCTAAGGGTAAGAGCACAAAAATCTGTCTTGTTATTTTTGAAGAGCC
>CAKNWW010228066.1:1987-18985 GCA_932074435.1 Andricus kollari
GATTACTTGAATCTGTGTGTGTGCCCACCATTCCGTGATTATTTGTTTTTGATTTTAAAAAAACAGAACGATTTTTTGAATCAAATAAACAAAGGACTCAGCATAATTTACATTGCAAATGGCTTGCCGTGGAATTTCCAAGTCTTGTGATATTTAGTAGTTTAACAAACTGCTAAATAATTCACACAAGGTGACACAATTTTATGGTAAGCCATTTACAATGTACATTGTGCTGGATCATTTATGGTTAGATGAACTACAAGTTTTGGTTAAATCAGCCAAACTCTTTCCTTAGACCAGCAAAAAAGACTTATTTGAATCAACTAAAATATTCTCTTGTATCGAGCAAAATATTTGCTTGGATTAACCAAAAGTTTTACTCGGACCAACCCAAAGAGTTGCTTGTATCAACCAAAAGATATGGGATGATCAAACAAATTATACTAACCAACAAATTTTCTTAGGTCAACTAAATATTTTGTTGTCCATATAACAACCATATTCTAGGTTTGATTTCACCAAAATTTTGTTCATTCAACCAAATCTTTTTCTGAATGTACAAGCAATGATCCATGAATATTAAATGTATGGTAGAATTAGTAAAGAGTAAAGAGATTAGGTTAATAACAAGCAATGGTAAAGTAGCATAGTAAGTCGGATTTTACAGGATATATTTCAATCTGAATTTAAATTATTATGTCCTACCAATGGGTTATTTCTAAAGTGAAATTACTGATGCGATAAAAAGGTTTAAAAACGTCATACATACTTAAAGTTATATCGTGACGGAGCATTTCAATAAATGCAATAAATGAACGTTGAAGTTTACATGTTCGGTGGAAAGGAATTCTTAGTACTGCCTTTCTTTGACGAAGCCTGGACTGGAAAGGAAGTTTTTTGTCTACAAAATGGAAAAATTTGTAAGGATACTAAGGAGGTTCATTTTAATATATTGTAAATAAATCTAAAGCATGCATTGAGTGAACGCTCGAGTTTCAAATTAAGATTATCAGTAATTTTAGCATACACCAAGTAGCAGGAATCGAAAATCGGAAGGATTAGGCTTTTTACGAGGAGAATTCGAGTGGAGGTGGAAAGTTAATTTTTGTTCTTATTCGGTTGGTGAAGGACTCGGAAAGTTTTCCCAGATATTTCACAGATCAACTCCTTCCAAGACAATATTCGATATAGTATCAGGCCCAGATCCGAAACCGACTCGGCGAAGGGTATGTTAAGTCCATTAACCTGTAATGCAGGTAGGGTGGCTAGTTTCTCAAAAGAACGTGATGTTGACGGTCCAATGACAATTGCCTTTTGTTTTACCAAGGTTGAGAGCTAATCCATTTCCCACAGCCCAATGGGCCATATAATCAATATCTTCCTGTATTCAACTCAGCAATCGATCCAGAGAGGAAATAGGTCCCGAAATGTACAATTTAAAATCGTCAGCATATTTATGGTGATTACAGTATTTAAGTTCACCTCCGAGATCAGAAGTACAGAGATTGAATAAGATAGGGGCAAGGATAGAATCCTGAAGGACGCCACTTCTGACCCCGACCCAGTCCGATGACTCATCCTTGCTCGTGGTTACTTTTTGTGACCGATTATTTAAATAAGAAGCAACAAAATTTTGATGACTGCGTTTGAAATTTTAAAATGTTTTATAATGTTTTAGTTGAAGTAATAGGCGTTGATGGTCCACCATATAAAATGCCTTGGAGAAATCGAATAAGACAATGACCGTAATTCCCTTTTCTATCCATAGCCAGTTTAAAGTCAGTAGTAACTTTGAGTGATGGTCTAATAACAGCCATTTTCCATAGATCAGGGAATATTCCAACCTGAAAGGAGGAATTGTAAATGTGCAGGAGGACAGGAAAAAATAGCCGGAAGTGATAAGGGGATCATTTTACTGGAAATTTCATCAATCCCTATTGCATTAGATTTTTCCTAATTTAGTTTTTTCAAGAAAAATTCAGGAGAGATGTCCGAAAAGAAAAAGTTAGTGTCATCAAAAGAAGGTGGGGGAGTACTTTCAAGAGTAAACGAAACTGATGCAGACAACGGAAGGGTTGTAAAGGTATTTAAGAGAGCATTAAGAGGAAGAGACGAGTCCGGAGAAGCAGGCTTGGGAGGGATCAAACCCAATCGCCTTAAAAGAAGCCATACATTCTCACTTTTGTTCCTGTTTTTTATCTAGTTAAAGTTGTATTGATTATAGGCGTCGGATGTATTGATTCGGCTTGGATAGCCGTATTTTTCGTTATTTTCACCAATCTACGTTTATTACCATATTCTGTCATTAGTATTCTAATATAAGAGGTGATCTAGGGGAAATTTTTGTTTCCACTAAATGAGGAACGTGCAGAGGGCCAAATTTATCAAAAACTGAGATCAGCAAGGTGGGCTTCGTATTGACATTCTGCTCAAAATAAATTTTTTCCCATTCATATGTTGTAAGGTGGTCAATGAAGTCAGAATCATTTATGTTTGAGAGATTGCGAATTGAAGTGTGAAATTGGTGAATTTAAAATTGATATTAATGAGGTCATTGTTAGATAGAAAGGAAATGGGATGCTGCGAACAAGAAGAAACCTTTTGAGGTCATCTACCATCATAAGATCTATCCGAGAACTAGAACGGTCTGTATGATGTGTGGAGGGATAGGGAACTACTCGTATTGACAGTCCTGATGCATGCACTACGGATCTTACATATTTTGTTTGGCCGGTCTTTGAGTTTAGATTAGTATTGAAATCACCTGTAACAATAATTTTATTGAAATTAGGAGTCTGTGCAAAAATGTATGACTCTAGATCACTTCCAAAGGTGGCGTTTGGTGCTTTATAAATAACACCTACCAAAGCACTATCTAGTGTGGATCTAACCTCGATAAAAAGGAATTCAGTTGACGGATGAGTTGATAATGGAGTCACTCCTACCACAGCACACCTGAGGCTGTGATGGAGGTAAATGCAGATCCTACATCCCTCCTGGCATCTCGGTCTCTACGAAATAGGGTGTACTTATCGAGAGCAACTGGACTGGAGGGATAGTTATGGGTCAGCCAATTTCAGAAACAGCTATATAATGTGATAGGACTGCGAGCTAAAATAATGCTTAAGTTCTGGATAATGGGCCAAGAGAGACTGAGCACTTACTTGCAAAATTGATAGAGTATTTATTGAGATAGTAAGTCATATACATAAAAGGTAAATAAATTGCAAAAATGTAGCTCAAGGTAAAGGAGGTTTGACAAAGGTAGATAAGAAGGTCATGCAAGAAGGCCTCTCCAAGAGATCAATCTTCGTGATTCCAAAGTAAATCTGGTGCCTTACGTAATATACCGTAATTGAGACAAAAATCAGTATAAATGACCAATAAAAGAAGAGTAGTAATATACCTATATATAAAAGAAGATGCATGGTAATAAGCAATAATTAAGACTAAGATAATATTTATCATATATCTCCGTGAAAAAATACATTGACATAGTATATCCGAAAACAAACCCAAGTCGAAGAAAGCCTCATTGATATTTCAGTTTGACAACATGTTGATGTGAGTTAAGATGAATCCTAGGGGACCCATCCTCCTTTCGTCAGAAAATCTTTCCCCCTGCAAACCAAAAGTACTTGATTTTCTTCTGCCTCCTGAGTTCGAGGGCCATGGCGTAAATCTTCGAATTGAAAAGGCGTCAGAGACTCCCGAATGAAAATTAGGCGTTTCTTATTATCTGCCCAGCCAATGTCAACCGAAGAGAAATCCGCAAAGTGGGAGAAAAAGCACATTTTTTGGACAAAAATCGACTGACAGTGCAATTCTTAACGGATTTTGGTTTTTCTTTTTTAGAACTGACCGTAAGGCTTTCAGGTATATCGTGTAATTGTGCTTTTTTTATTTCGACTTAACGGAAATTTGTTATTCAACAACAAACTTACAACTTTTTGTTGCTAAACTTTTCCATGATATCATTTCTTCTAAGACTTCGAAATTCATTAAAAAAGGTCATAAATCAATGTAATAACTAACTAAAAATCATTTGTAGTGGGTAAGAGTAACAAAACAATTTTCAATAATTTTATAAACAAACTAATTGACAAAAGTGATTTTTTCGCATTTCGCAATGATCACCTAATTTTGACCCATAGCTTTTGTATAAAGTATATCACAGATAATGATGTGCGCTTACAATAACTTAAGAATAACTAATTATTGCCAATTATTTTAACAGCTTGATTTTTTTTGCGGAATTAACTTAAAATGTTTTGCCTAAGACCCATACTATCATATTTTTCATAGTGACCAGAAAATTTTAATTTTTCAAATAATATTTATAAATAAATGGACTTTTTTACCACTTTTTGATGAAAAGGCTTGATTTTTTTTGTTGAATCAATTAAAAATGTTTTGCATAAGACCACTTGCTTTCAAATTTTTCATAGTAACCAAACAATGTTAATTATTTACACAATTTTTATAAACAAATGCACATTTTGACCATTTTTTGATGAAAAGGCTTAATTTTTTTGCGGAATCAACTTAAAATGTTTTGCCTGAGAATCCTTGCTATCATATTTTTCATAGTGACCAAAAAATCATAATTATTAAAAAATTTTTTTTACACAAATGCACATTTTGACCATTTTTTGATGAAAAGGCTGAATTTTTTTGCGGAATCAACTTAAAATGTTTTGCCTAAGACTCCTTGCTATCATATTTTTCATAGTGACAGAAAATCATAATTTTTAGCGATTTTCATATACAAATGGACATTTTGACCATTTTTTCATGAATAGGTTTGATTTTTTTTCAGAATCAATGCGAAATGTCTTGCAAAAGAATCCTTGCTGTCATATTTTTTATATTGACCTTATATATGACAGCAAGGATTCTTTTGCCAAAAATGGACAAAAATCTAGTGACAGCTCAATACTATATGAATCATAAAAAAATGATTTTTTATGTTTGGAAAAGCTTCTAGTAGAAGATCACACTGTTCAAACTTGGTTTTATTTACACAGAAATTTTTGATTCAAGCATAAACGCATTATCCATAAAAAAGAGGTATTTAATATGAAAGCAAGGCTTCTTTTGCAAGCCATTTCGTATTGTTTCTAAAAAAAATCAAATCTATTCATGAAAAAGTGGTCAAAATATGCATTTGTTTATAAAAATCGTTTAAATAATTATCATTTTCTATCACTATCAAAAATATGATAGCATAGAGTCTTTTTCAAGATATTTCGAATTAATTCCGCAAAAAAATTAAGCCTATTGATGAAAAAAATGTCAAAATGTGTATTTGTTTAGAAAAATTGTTTAAATATTAAAAATTTTTTGGAAACTATGAAAAATATTATAGCAAGGAGTCTTAGGCAAAACATTTTAAGTTGATTCCGAAATAAAAATCAAGCCTCATAAAAAAATGTTCAAAATGTGCATTTGTTTATAAAAATTGTTTAAATTATTGGAAATCATTAGCTATTCTTAACTTATTGTAAGCGCACATCATTATCTGTGATTCTTTATACAAAAGCTATGGGTCAAAATTAGCAAATCATTGCGAATCACGAAAAAATGAATTTGGTAATAAATTTGTTTATAACATTATTAAACATTATTTTGTTACTCTAACCCACTACAAATGATTTTTAGTTAGTTATTACATTAATTTATGACCTTTTTTAATGAATTTCGAAGTCTTAGAAGAAATGGTATCACGGAATAGTTTAGCAACAAAAAGTTGTAAGTTTGTTGTTAAATAACAAATTTCCGTTAAGTCGAAATAAAAAAGGCACAGTTACAAGTTATACCTGGAAGCCTTACGGTCAGTTCTAGAAAAGAAAAACCAAAATCGGTTTCGAGGGAGGTGACCTTTGATGTGAGTAATGCAGCTTCTGATTGCACAGTCTACAATTCTTCGTCGTGAACTATCAAATTAACCTCCAGTGTGACGATCCGTTCATCATTCCTTGAGATGTCTGTCTGGATCAATTAAAGCTGTTTCTGCTCAAATCCTTTAAGAAATTCTGAAAACTGTCCTCCTCCTGTACTACCGCAACCTTCTGTTCATCCATGACGGCCAGGCGTATTGCCTCTATAGCAGCCTAGGGCGGCAAAATTTGATTACTACATATTTTACTGTGGATTCAAAATCGAGTAGCTAATTTCTGTTAGCCTGAGGGCGGCAAAACTCTGTTAGCCTATGGGCGGCAAATACCTAAATCCGCCCTGCGTACCCAACATTGATATATGCTAAATGTAATAAGGCACCACACTTATGAACAAGATATGGAGTACGATGATCCTCTGGAAATCGTTTCATTGTATTCTAACCACTCACCCATTGTTCGAAATGGCAGTTGTAACAGTCTCTCGTTTTTAAATTGGCCTAAACCGTCTTTAAAGCACTCACTAGTCAAAAGTACAAGAAACCACTATTTATTAGTAGGGGAGAGTGGGGTATGGTGCCTCGCTTTTACTTAAATGCCCTGTAAATTATTATTGAAATGTGATTTTGATGTGTGTATTTAATAAGGTGAAGCTTACATTACAAGGGTACATATGTTATTACTCCGAAACGCGCTTTTCAATTTCTTCATTATTTGATATTTAATTTATTGATGGATGTTGCATTTCAGTCAGCCTACCCCATATATTGGGGTACGGAGACCGTCATATCACTGCCGTTTATTTAAACAATATGAACATTGTCAAATCGAAATTATATAATATAATAAATCTGGTGCACCGCACCGACACCATACCCCACTCTCCCCTAGAAGTGTAAGGACGCGCCAAAAGTACGTCAAATTGGTTCCCGTATGGAAAAATTTCAAAGGACTCTAGTGTCAGGTCTGGCTTGATCTAGACTGTCTAGTCTGGAAGATCTGACCTGGCCCAGGACTTGTGTTGATCAGCTATCCAAGAACAAAAAAAGTTCTAATCTCGATCAGCAATCTTTTTGTATGTTTTTCGAAAAACATACATGTTGTCTAAAATTATAGAAAATAGGAAATTCACACTTCAAATAAATTTGTCTTTTATCTGAATAGTCTGATCTAGTCCAGGTTAGGCGCTGATCAGCTAAATATACTTATAGTGAAAAATTATTGTTTTCCGAGCCATTAAAAAAAGTGAAAAGAGTCCAGCCAGCGGCTGACCAAAAAACTGTTAAACTTTTGGCTAGGCCCAGGCAAGACCAGCGCCAGAAGATTTTTGCACACGGGGTAATTTAGGGAGCTTCTAATTTTATTATTTAAAAGTGCTAAATTTTGAAGCCTTCATATTTAACATTTCCCTTAAAGTAAACGAACTATCTATACTCAATTTGAATCAGTGATGTATTTCTGCCTGACACTTACTAACTTTATCTACTTCCTGAAATCATAAGAATTCTGCTAGAATTCCAGTAAGATAATCATTGATTTCTGAGTGCATTTTTACTGATACAAAAGATGAGAAAAATTGATTTCTTCCCAGTGGGCACGAAATTTAAAAACATAATTGGAACGTCCTAAAAACGTTTCTTAGACGTACAAGATAAAATACGTTATTTGAACATTTCAAAAACTGTCCTAAGTCAGACGAAATAAGGTTCTGCAAACGTTTCATGTTCCAAATACGGCCTTAAAACGTCTCTGGTACATTTTATGTTCAAGGAACGTTATTTGGACTGACTTAGGACGTGTTACGAACATTCTAATAACATTTCTGGACATTTGTGCCCACTGGGTTCATACTTAAAAAATTTGTTAAACTAAACTACTGCAATAATTTTCTACAAGGCTTTGAGACAGATATTTTTGTCATATAATAGTTCGACCTTTCTATGTTGCGATGTGTTTATTGTGTATAGCGTATACTGTATATTGTGTATGGTCGTTGGAATCAGATATTCGATACACTAAACAGCATCTGGTGGCAGATACGATTTTCAATTTTCAACGACCTCAGAATCGTATCTCCGGCATTGGCAATGCTCTTATCGCAGTTGAAAATGGTTTCCTGGCATTCTCGTGTCAAGTTCTTGAACGAGCGATCGAGATCCCGTTAAACCGTTAAACGCACTCGCGTTAAATGGGGATTACACGATAAACGGTCCCTTGGGAGTTATAGCATTTCAATTCGTGTACGTACGTATTAGGGATGTTCGCTGCCTATATATTGTACAAATGTATGTGCAAGAGCTCCTTATCCCATCCACAATTCAATAATACATGTACACTACACACTATTTTGTATGTATGTATATAGTCTATAGCAACCCCTGAATGGTCCCGCCCTAATGCCAATCAGAAAGCTTCCCTTCTTGTCTCACCTACACCACAATAAGATAATATAGACAGCGGCGTTTTATGTATTATATACAAAAGCATTAACTCGCGGTTTAAGGGAAGAATCAAATGAGATTACGTTCTTTTTTAAATTAAACGCAAAAAAGTAATGGCTCACTATAACCTGGAATCAAAGCGAAGAGTACTATTAATAAATTAATAATTTGAACTATCAAAGGACACTTTGCAATTTTTACCATTTAAAAAGACCTATTTAGAATAAGAGAGTACTATGTCAAATAGTAAATTTGACCACTAACTTCTCACCTGAACCTAACTAGTGCTATTCACAAATAACAATTTTTGCCATTTGAATAATAAACTTTACTATTTATAATAGTAACACATGCTAGATGCATTTGCAATTTCTAACCTACTTATATAGAAATACTGAACATTATACCACTTTCATTTGCAATTTACATATTTTAATATTTAATATTTACAAACTTTGACACTTAGCATATAGGTCAACAATCCGAATCAGCTTATCAAAAATGATGTGTGCCATTTAAAATATGGAACAGCAGACAGCCGAAGTCGGGAGATCATGAGAAATCATACACGGAAAAATAATTAATATTGCATCAACAAAATATCTTTACGAATGCGGACGATACAATATTTTCTTCATCCAAGTACATTTTCTCGAAACAAGAACAATTTTTTTTGGATCATGACAATATTGTATCGTCGGTATTCGTATCGATACTTTCTTGATTCAATGCTGATTTTTCCTCATGTTTATCACAATGCTGACAGCTGTAGCCAGAGCCCCTGCTTTATATCCATAAGGATCAAGATCTCTTTTGATCATTGGAAGACATTTGACATTTGACATTGGAAGCGTGATTAACGCCATGTGAAATGGCAATGAATACTATTTCGAACCATTTCTTAATTTCTTAGAAAATTACCATGTCAGAATTGCTAAAAATGCATCTGCACAGAAAAAGGCCGATACTCAAAAGTACGCCGATTCGGAGTTGCAACAAAAATAAGATACCCGATAATGAGCATGCAGCTATGTTCATATTACAGTTTCACCCTTCAAGTGTGGTCATTTTGAGAAAGAAAAACTTATTTCGAGAAGATAAGTAATGAGCTTCAACAAAAATGATCCCACTGTTTTTCGGTCTAAAAATTGCAATTCTCGACAGCAAACGATATCATTTGTTACAATTGATTGAAATATCAAATTTTGCCATGCTTTGTCAACAAAAATGATTATAAGTAGTTTATATCAATTAACATAGATCATCAGTTCATGAAGCTTCAGTTATTTTACTGGGGTATTATAGTTACGATTTGCATATAGTAATCTGACAAAGTTGGAAAAACTTCCAAATAAAAACAGTATTTGCAGCTATTTTGTTTTGGTCGAAGAGTATGATTTGCATGGTAACTATCAGGGTGACGATTTGACATGGGAAAAATCTGTAAGTGACATGGCATTTTGTTAATCACAAAAGAAACTTGACAAAGCTGGAAAAGACCTGAAATTCAATTTTAAAACCCGGATTTTTCGTTAGAAAGTTTGCTTACTCTAAAAAGAATATGCTTATTTTAAAAAGATTTTAGTTATTTCATTCGTGCTAGTTCTAATCAGTACAAGTAGTACACGTAGTGGATACTTATTAAAACTAGCACGAATTAAATAACTGAAATATTTTTTTAAATAATCATATTCTTTTTAGAGTAATCAAACGTTCTAACAAAAATCCAGGTCTTAAGATTGAATTGTAGGTAATTTCCAGGGTTTTCAAGTTTTTTTGTGATCAAAAAAATTCCCCATCTCACGGTCGTGAGCCGTGGAGCCGATGGCATTTTCATAGCTGACATTTTCTCCCAGTGGGACCCTGTGAATAAAGAATCTACGAGAGGAATCTTCCAAAGTCGGAGGGAACTGTTAAAAATTTCATGAAAACGCAACCACCTTTAATTTACTCTGTTTGAACATTCACCTATTTAGTTTAAAATTAAGTTCCTTTTGGTTAAAAATTCATTCAATTACGGTAGTTGAATAAAAGTTCAAGTAATGTGGCTGAAGTTTTTTATAACAGTAGATGTGAGACTTCCTTCCATACTTTGAACTAATGAGTATGAGTCGCTGTTAAATAACAGGAAAATTATCATTAAGATTATTGGTTATTGAAAAATTTGATTTATTGTTTTTTTATATTATTAATTATTTATTCAAATATAAATTATCTAATACACTTAGCACTGTAACTTCTATAGCAATTTGAATCTATAATAAATTTATTATATATTTGTATATTTTAAAATTTTGTTCAATAATCATAGCTTTTTTACAATTTGCCAAAGTTCAAAAATTCAAAAAAAAATGTTTCCACACTATAGATAATAATTTTATTCCCCTCGCATTATGAATCCATTGAGAAATGTTGCAATTTTCAAAAATACTAAAATGTCAGACTTAGGTTTGCAAATTTTTGTTACCGGTATTTTAGGTATTTACGAGTATCTAGAGCATTCGGTGGTTCGTGTCCGTGCTAAATAACACAACTTCCAGAATGATTTAACATTTTTAATAAACTCTTATATTTAATTAGGTTTAGTCGAATCCTATTTATTAATTTGTTTGACTAACATATATTTGTTATAATTTCAGGTGAAGATATGGTTTCAAAATCGGCGTATGAAGTGGAGGAACAGCAAGGAGCGAGAACTATTAGCATCTGGTGGATCTCGAGAACAAACCTTGCCGAACAAGAACAATCCTAATCCAGATTTGAGTGACGCTGATGGTGACAGACAGAAACTGGACTTTAGCGACGCTAGTCCTTTACAAAGTCCTCAAAGACCCGAAGATCAGACTGATAATGAAGATAATGAAGATATCGAAGTCACGTGATAGAATTCACGCTTCCTCTGGGTTCAGAGAGTTACGAAACAATGCAACTGCAAAATTTGGTTGGCGAAAATGATCTCAAAAATGAGCTTCACTTTTAGGCTCAAATGATTTTGAATTATTTAAAAAGATTCTATTCTTAAAATGTATCAAACGATCATTTCCAAAGGTTGAATTTCTATTTTATTCTCAAAACAACTCAACCAAAATTGTGTTGATAAATTAACAAAAGTTTGTTGCCGGAGTTTTAGATGGACCTACATTTTTAATTTGCGAATAATAACATTGTTTATAGCATCTTGTAAGTATTTGTAATATATTAATTAACTTGCGATCCAATGTCAAAATAAGAAAAATATATTGTTACACTTTACAAGTTGAACATGGAAACGTCAATAAAAACTTTGTCTTGTAAATGCAATATAACTTTAAAAATTCATACTTTCCAAACAAGAAAACGAGAAAAGAAAAATGTATCGACCTTCAATATACCTTTACAATTTAGATATTATGTATAGTTGATTAAATAATAATAATAAAATAATAATTGTCGCGGAAGCAACTAAATATTATTGTTGGTCGATGCATGATATTTAATATATATATCTGATTTGTACAATATTTTATTTTTATGCACAAAGATTGAGTTATTTCTATTCTTGAAGTTTTACTTCTACAATTGATTCTCAATCGAAATTCAGTAGTAAAAGTAGACTTTTTACTGTGAGCCCAATTTAAACCAAAGCTTTAAAAAAGATATCTTCTGTAATAAAAATGTCTCTGTAGAATCCAACTACTCCTACTTTTGTAACTTCGCTTGTAGATATAATTATTAAAGCAATGTCATACATACCCAATTTCTATGTTACCGACATTTTTATTGGAACAGCTCACGTTCATATGAAATGAGATATAGAATTGAAAATTTGGGAAATTAACTAAACGGCACTAAGGAACATTTGTATGATCCTAAGTTTTTAGAATTACAAAAAACCTTCCAAAAATAAATTTATTTTATGATTTTAAAAATTTAGAACCACATAATCGTTCGTTAGTACCTTTTACTTAATTCTTCAAAATTTCAACTCCATACATCATTTCGTTTAGACTGTGTATATCACTATACGTTGTTCCTAAAGAAAATGTCGGTAAGGTAGAAATCGTGTAAGTATGACATGGCCTTAAACCAGCTTTAGTTGGACAGCATTTTTGTGAAAAGACCAAAGTACACACTAAAATTATTTATAAAGTAAAAAAATCGACGACTGTATTATATTGTAATTAAATTAGAAATGCGTGTGTCTCTGGATATGTCTTTTGAATCCTTCTAAGATATCGATTATGACTCATCTTAAGGGTAGAAATACTCATAAAGAGAAACCAAATGTAATTATATTCATCGTGATAATATATCATAAATATTCCATGTAATATAATGCAATAAAAATGTCTATAAAAGAAGGACAATGTTTTAATTAACTGGAATCAAACATTAAATTAAATAATTAAAGTAAATATATGAGTCGTACTATTCTTGGATAATTAAAAATTTTTATATAATATTTACATATAATTATATTAGCTAATATTATTTTGAATCGAATGCGTACAAAACTGACTAACTTGACATTCACGGACCTCTCGATTTCTTATGTTGTGAGCTTTAAAACGAAATAACTTTAGTAAAGTATAGGTTTCAAAATATTTTTATTTTAAGATGATATTAGAAAAATTGAACATTTTAAAATTGAAGAATTTCAATTCTGGTAAGTAATTATAAATTTATAAGCATTACTAGGACAATTGAAAAGTTTTCAAAACTAAAAAATTGTTACAATATTTAAATCTGGATTTTTAAAAAATAAGACCTTTGAAAGCTGTTATTTTTAATTGCAAAGCATTATAAATTACCAATTTAAATTTTTATTCGTTAATGTGCATGTGAAGTAATTTGAATGTTCAATCATTCAAAAATAAACACGAATTAATTTGTAAAAACTTAGTCGAAGTATTCAGAATTAGCAAAATTAAAGTAGAACATGTTTAGAATCTTTAGCATTTTTAAGTTTTGAATCTTGAAGAATATCTTTTGAAATTGTAAGTTTTCAAAAATTCTATATAGTTGTGAGGAGAAGCATAAAAAAGTACAGGATTTCAGAATTAACTGTGAAAAATAAAACAATATTATACCTTGCCTTGAATAATTTAAGAACGTAAAATATATATTCTTAATTTATTTGTATTTATTCTTCATTTGTTTGCAAGTGGATAAAACTTCAAATTATCAGAAACATTCTTCCTTATCGACTTTACCTACTGTTGATACATTCTTAAACCTAGAAAGTTTAATTGTCATGAGAAGATAATACAAATTGCAGAATTAAGAAGGACCAAGATTATAAAATAATCTCACATTAAAAAATGTAACACACTTTTTTCATGAAAACTTTGTACAATTTTATTCATACTATTATATACTATTGAGAAGTACATTGTCCCACGAGATATTACGAATGCTATATTAATTGTAAATTCATTAAAAGTATATAAAAATGTTACAAAATACGACCTTAAAAATAATGTTATCACTTTTCCATTATTTTTTGAGCTACGTAACTGGAGTTTAACTATAATTACAATCCTTATGACGTTTAAACTGTTTACTATTATTTAATTCTGGCACATGGTAACTGCAGGTATTAAATTTGGCATTTCATAAATTACTTTATGCATATAAATATGTAGATTCAGAAATTGAGGAATTTAGGAAACAGATTTCGATCAGCTTTATATCTTCATCGTCAAAATCCGTTTACCGTTATAAACGTTTGGTCATGTTCTCTTCGAGTCTTTCTAATTTTTATTTTTCTCGAAACTACTTGAACTATTAAGAAATTTCAATATTTTATAAGGCTACAATTCCCTCAAGTAACAGTTGAATTTTTGAGTTCTAATTCTTTTGCAACCCTTTCTTGTTGCTGTGGCTGTTCAACACTTTTTTGTGTGTCGTATAATTTGTTAAATTCCTCCATGACAGCTTCTGTATCCTTATTATTAATAAGTTCAGGTTTATTGTTTATTCTATGCTCGACTACTCTTAATCTTGCAATATTTGGTAAATTTTGTTTCTCAGGTATTTGTTCGAATTCAGATTCTCCCATTCCTTTACTCCAGTTGGAGAGCCAATTACTTGCCTCACTCTACAAATTGCAAAATTAGTTCAGGAATTTTTAATAATTAAAAAAAAAAATAAAAACAGTAATCATTTGTTGCTAACTACCTTTTTCTCGTTTCCTTTGTAATTTTTTTTCTCATTCTCATAATTTTTCTTGATCTCCATTAACTTGGTGAATTCTTTTTCTAATTTTCGTTGCATCTGGTATTTTGCTACAGCCTGAGCATATGGACCCATTTCTCCTCTCATTGCGGCGTCCAAAATGACCTACATTTATGAAAAGTATTATATTTTAGAATTATATTATTTTTATTTTCCATGTACAAAAAAAGCTACCACTTCTTCATCCATTTGCTCACAATCATTCAACAATAATGAATTTTCAATTTAAGAGAATAACAAATATTTCTGTAAAATCTTACAGAAAATAAAGTATCGGTTAAGTTCAGTGAACCTAGCCACTCTTTCATTTTTGAATTGGAATTTAAAAATCCATTCCAAATTTTAATTAATTAGTATGGTAGAGTTTAATTGAATTAAAGAATGAATCAATTTATTTAATGTAATTAATTGTTGACGACAATTATTCAGACAATTAATTCAACTTTTTATATTTAGTAAATTGGTAATTTAATTAAAATGCACTTAATTGAACGTATCCATCTTATTTTATTTTAAATTACAAAAAACCTGAAATCTCAACAAAAACCTCTGCGATGCAAAAAACTTGCCAAGCACCATATGAATTCGTGAAATCAAAGTTGGCCAAGTAATTTGGAAAAAAATATTAATGATAAAATATATAAAGAAACTTTTTTATAAAGCGACGAACAGAAATTTTTGAATACATTTTAAAAAGCCATATTGGACAATATAAAACTTGCTGTGATTAAATGTTATGAGCAATATGATTTTAATAAAAAAAGTTGCTGGGTATAGGAGATTGATGGTAAAAGTATAATACCGCCATGTTGTATAATATCTAATGCGACTATTTAAATTTTATTTGAAAATGTCTTTTTAAATTTTTGCAGGGCACCTTATAAAAAAGTTTTTTTTTATACATTTTATCATGAATATTTTTTCTCAAATTACTTGGCCAACTTTGATTTCACAAATTCATATTGTTGTACTTGGCAGATTTTTTGCATCGCAGATGCTTCTGGCGGGATTATAATAATTTTTATAGTTAATTACTCACAGCTCTCCTTCTTTTTGAATCATTGCTTGAATTTCCAATCGCTTCCGTTTCAGTTTGCGGACCGAGTTCTACGACAATTTGGAAATCAGCATGTTCTCCAAGACTAAATCCAACACCGAGTCTCGAATCCGTCCCTATGTTGCAATAAAAAAATTATAATGATTAATGCTGTAATAAGGGTATAATGTCTAATATAAAAAATTAATATTACAGACTATCATAAGAGTTATTTGACACTTTGCGTGCGTGATGTTAAGTATCGGTTACAACTTAGTGGTGAAAGTATACAGCGATTTGTCACGCAAAGGAAGTAGACGCATACTGTCGACTAAAATTTGAACTGACCTCAAATCATGTACAAAATTCAATTTTTAATTATGTAAAAATTATATCTTATGTGTTATGTTTGTTTCTTGTTGGTTTCACCTATTTATTATTTAATTGCAAAATATTTAAAATATTTTTAAAAAGTACATATATAAACTATTATAAGAGTTTTATTTCTTAAGCCAATCAATTTTATTTAATCATTTCTTATGTTAACTACAGATTTGGTAATTGAGAGTAAAGTTTAATTACAAAATAATTAAACTTGTAAAAAATCTCAAATTAAAATGTTGTAAATTGTACAATTAAAAATATTTTTAAAATAGAAATTTAAATATTGAGGATATTTACAGTTAGACAATTAACATTTTATAATTTTTTTAAAACAATTTTAACTTTAAATCTTCCAGAATTTAGCAGTTTCAATTAGAACGTGGTTAAAAATGATGAAATAAAAAATACTACATTTTTTTACGTCTAAAACTGGAAACTTTTAAAATTAAAGAACTGTAAATATGATAGTATTGTCAAAATTACATAATATTATAATTAAATGTTGAAAATTAGAGAAGTTATGTAAATTTGATAAAAATTTGATAATTAATCAAAAATATAAAAACAGCGTTATTTATTTGAGTTAAGATTTACATACTCAGTTTGGCTTTAAATAATATAATTACAAATTGTAACCATCTTGAATTTGCAATAGAAATTTTTTGTCTTTGAAAAATGTTTTTATTAACATTAAAAAAAATTTAATATAAATTAACTTTGGAGATAATAGATTAATAATAATCAGAACTATGTTCAACTTACTACACCTCACCTTTTTTAATTGGAGGAATATTCGAGTACACTAGAGATAGAATGGTAGGAACCTCCTCTGGTATAATTAAACTCGTCACGCCTGAAATATTAGATATAAAATAAAGAAATAGATTTTATAAGTGAACCTTGATGATACATTACAGTGATTTAAAACAATTTAAAATAAAGGAGAAAAAAAGCAGCTTCTAGAAAGTGAAACAGACGCGCAATGGTTTTCTCAAATAATCATTATTTGTCTTTGAAATAAAAA
>CAKNWW010228074.1:1047-11365 GCA_932074435.1 Andricus kollari
ATGGGGGGGGGGGGGTCAAAAATTCGCCAAAAAACTGTGACATCCTTTATGGAAGCTCCCTTATTCTTTTATGCAACAAATTATCATAAAAAGCTTAAATTTCATAGTTTACTGGAACTGACTCGATTTTTCAAATATACTGTTTATTTGAATTGATTCAAGCCCTCCCGTGTAGGAATGGTAACAGGGATCCGCCCGGGAGCCGACCGGATAGCCCCACTTTAAACCGAGCGCTGGCCGGGGATACTGGTCGGGTTCCGGCTTTCATACCGGCCGGGATCCGGTCGGGTAACCCGGCCACAGACGGGTTAAAAAATTTTGTTTCAGGCGAGAAATTGGTAACGTGGATTGTCTTTTAAGGCTCATCGTAAAGAATACGGTGAACTTTAAATGTGAAATCAAGTTATCAAATTCTCGCGATGAAATTAGAGAAGAGTTTCAACCACTGATGCTAGAATCCCTTAGCCATTGTTTTATTTTGGAAACCACGTAGTGATTTGAGGTTAGGAAGTAGGAAAGGAAAAAATGAATACAGAACACTATACTTTAATATAAAATAATAATTATTCGCGCATTAAGTGGGGATTTCAAACTGATTACTGAAATAAGGTTGATTTTAATACCGGGTTTTATTTGTTAACTTCGCGGAGAGGACGCAACATAAATTCAACTTGCATTCTCGTTCGGGGTGAAAAACTGAAACTTTCAAATGTCTTCGCCGACGCCAGGCGCAGAAGGCGTCAGTCATCGCGGTAAATTTAAAAGTGTACAGAGTAAAAATTTTCTGAAAATAGAGAAAATTGTAAAAATGGTAACAATTTTGCTAATACACATTGCAGAATCGATAACAGTTTTAATTAATAAGTTAAAACATTGGGAAGTCTTGAATGTGATTTTTTTAAGAATTTGAAAAAAATTCTGTTTTACTGATCTAATAAATTCGTAAGTACGTCTTTGATGATGTCACGGCTCTTAAAAAATGTATAATTTCTACAAAAAAAGTATCCTGACCATGAAATCTAACCAGGGTTGGCCTGGCCGGCAACCAGCCTTCGTGAGTTTTTCTTGTGGAACATAATCATGGGTAAGGTGGATAAGTAACTCTATAAACACAAAATCTCACAACACAATAAACTACTGATTGAAGAAAAAACAAAGTAAATGCAATGAAAGTGTTATGAGGTTTTGAAGGGTTTGAGGTTATATTCACCCTGACTGTATTCCACAAGAAACACTCCCGAAACTGTTATGATTTCGGGAACCGGACTTCTCCACAGAATAGGATGAGGGGGTTAAGGGGTTATGGTATATGGCGTAACGTAGTGCAGGGGTTATGAGGTTATGGTGTTGGGGGATTTTGGGGTTATAGAGTTACTTACCCATGACTATGTGCCACAAGAAAACACACGAAATTGTTCTGTTTTTCCGAAACAGATTTTTATACTAAATGAGGTTACGGAGTTTTGAGGTTATGGAGTTATGGTATCGCGAGGTTAGGGGATTATGAGATTATGGTGTTATAGGGTTACCAATGTTTGCGGGGAAAGGGGTAAAAGTGGTATGGAGTAAATGATTTGACCGGTTGAAGGGATTTTTTGAGTGTTTTTTTAGGTTATGTCAAAATCCTGACATGTAGAGGTAAAACGGGTTGCGTTATTTGAAATCATTTCAAATTTTGATTAATTTTGAATCTTTTCAGACCTGCAAAATATCGTTTCAACTCACTCGAATTTTTGTAGGATTAATAATAATAGGTGCTCAATATTTATATTATACATGAAAATTCAACAATTGTACTTGTAAATTAATTTTTTTTTAAATAGAATAATTAAAATTGTAACGCTCAAAAGTTAGTTCTTTTGTTTAGTTTTGAATATTTGATTTATAATTACTGACAGTTGATCAACTAAAAAGGTTTTTTATCCAATAATCGATTTCAAATCCTTCTAATTTTGAACTTTTTAGGCCCTTAAAACTGCATTTCAAAATTCTTTAATTGAAAAATGTACGCTTAAAAATTAAAATCAAACACAGAAAATTTTTAAGTGAAAGATTTTCGAGTTACGCATTGTAAACTAAATGATATAATTGAAAAAGATAACAATTCAACTCATTATTTTAAAAACTGTTGAAATCAAACTTAAACAGATTGTTTTTTCTAAAAATCTGTCAAATTCCCTGTCAAAAATATTAAAATATTATCCTTTGTCTCTGAAATTCACGACAATTTGAATACCTACCACGCAACTGGAGGGATCCATGAGTAGATAAGGAACATAACAATTGGAAGCGTGTACATTGTATAATAAAAATAAAAAAACGCGTGCTAGAACATTACATGTTTCAACCCTCCGAGCGAGACAGTTCGTTACATGATCATTCGCTATGTTGACATGTCGAATTGCACACGCGCGGGTGTGCGTAGTACGACTGTGTGCGTTCTCACATATTACCCCGAGATCTAAACGTCGCAGGAGGCTGTATTTAAATTGCCTTGAATTTGAGGTGCGTAAACCTGGAAGTACCAAAATGCCCAAATCATGTATATTATATGCCAGAATTAAGAATTAATTATTAATTATTATATCATGTATATTATATGCCAGAATTAAGGGCTCATTTAAGGCTCATTTAATATCCAAAAGCCAAATTTTGGGTTCTGCAATGATTTGAAAAAATTCATGTTACTGCCAGCTTTACGTAAAGCTAGCAGTACCATGGTAGAAATAATTGTTTAATCAACCTTTTTCTTTCACAGTAATTGAGGGCTCATTTAGGGCTCTTGAAGGATCCCCGGCGCAATTTTTCAAAAACAACCCCTATCACAGAAAAACTAACCTAAACAATAAATATGCACTAATTAACTTTTTTCTTTCACAGGAATTGAGGGCTCATTCAGGGCTCTTGAAGGACGCCCGGTGCAATTTTTCATAAACAACCCCTATCACAGAAATACTACCCTAAAAATGAAAATATGCACTAATTAAAAAAGTGAGTACATCAGAATTAAGGGCTCATTTTAGGCTCTCCAACGACACCAAAATCAAATTTCCAAAACCATCCCTTAACATTCGAAAACTACCCCTTACCCAAAAGTACCGACAAAGTGCAGGAGAAAGTATTGCATTAGTTTGGAATATTTTTTAGTTGTCTGGAAACAGCAAAAAATCTTTTAAAAACACCCCTAAGACTCGAAAACCACCCCGTGAAGGTATTTGACATCAAACTGAGAATGAAGTATATTAGTAGTTTTTGCTTTTCTTGGACCGTGCACAAACAGTGTTTAACCTATGCCAGAATTAAGGGCTCATTTGAGGCTCATTTAATACCCAAAAGCCAAATTTTGGCTTTGCATTTTTTTGTTTAAAATTCACGGTTCTGCCAGGTTTACGTAAAGCTAGCAGTACCGTGCATTTGAAGAAAAAATGCAGAGCCCAAAAATTGACTTCAGGGTATTAAATGAGCCTTAAATGAGCCCTTAGTTCTGTCATAGGTTATACACTGTTTGTGAACGGTACATGAAAAGCAAAAACTGCTAATATACTTAATGCTCAGTTTAATGTCAAATTCCTTCGCGGGGTGGTTTTCGAGTTTCAGGGGTGATTTTAATAAAAATGTATGACTTTTTCGGACAACTAAGAAATATTTAAAACTGATGCAATACTTTTTCTTGCACTTTGTGAGTACTTTTGGGTGAGGGGTAGTTTTCGAATGTTAAGAGATGGTTTTGGAAATTTTATTTGGGTGTCGTTGAAGAGCCTAAAATGAGCTCTTAATTCTGATGTACTCACTTTTTTAATTAGTGCATATTTATTTGTTAGGGTAGTTTTTCTGTGATAGGTGTAGTTTTTGAAAAATTGCACCGGAGGTCATTCAAGAGCCTTAAATGAGCCCTCAATTTCTGTGAAAGAAAAAAGTTATTTAATGCACATTTTTTTTCATGGTAGTTTTTCTGTGATAGGGGTTATTTTTGGAAAATTGCGCTAGGGGTCATTCAAGAGCCTTAAATGAGCCCTCAATTCCTATGAAAGAAAAAAGTTAATTAATGCATATTTTTGTAGGGTAGTTTTTCTGTGATCGGGGTTGTTTTTGAAAAATTGCGCCGGGGGTCATTCAAGAGCCCTAAATGAGCCCTCAATTACTGTCAAAGAAAAAAGTTGATTAAACAATTATTTCTACCATGGTACTGCTATCTTTACGTAAAGCTGGCAGTACCATGAATTTTTTCAAAAAATAGCAGAGCCCAAAATTTGGCTTTTGGGTATTAAATGAGCCGTAAATGAGCCCTTAATTCTGGCATAGGTTATACATGTTTTGGGCATGGTGGTACTTCCAGGTTTACGCACCTTTGAATTTGCACGAATTTTCCTGAATTGTATTGAATTCCCTTGCATTATTTAGAATTCTGCCTGATTCCTTCTAATTTTCTGATATTCAGTTCACCTAAATTATCATAAATGCACTTTAATTTTCTTATTTTTGGAATTTTCTCAAATTCAATTGAATTCTTTTGAATTTTCTGAAACTTCATTGAATAGGGTCATCCACAAAAATGTTGTTTGCCTTACAGTTAAGTTTTTTATAAACATTGACTCCCACAGAATTTAAATGTGAAACTAAAACTAATTTTGTTTATTTATTAATTTATAATAATTTATTAAAAAGTGACAAAATATCAACCGGAAACGTCGATTTTTCAAACGGAACAGTGACGCCCTCATGGCATGAAACACATGGTGTAACGTCACGCGCCTTCAAAGCTGAAGAAAGTACATGGTCAGTTTCATAAAAACAATCGAAATAATTAAACATCTACGTTTTTTGGCTAAAAGGGTTTATATTTATGGAGTATCAGTATGCCTGAATACGTTAAAGCCAGTTCGGATAATTTTCCAAAAGTGATTACACTTGAATCTGACTATGATAAGTGATTTTTTGGCGAAGTTTTCCAATTTAAACGTTGCTGAGAGACGAGGTGTTTTTTTTTTTAATTATTATTATTATACCATCAAGCCGTTTCTCTTAAAGGGTAGGCATGAATTGCTCGGTTGGAAAGCAGTAGTGTGTGGATGGGTATATAGGTATAGGGTAGATATAGGTATATAGGTGTAAGGTATAGATATTTTAGATTGATCTAGAATTCTCATGTTATTTATTTAAATGGCACGTTCATTCCGCAACACTGCTCCGACCCAGGTTGCTGATCAATCTCTCTAGCGATCACCTCACGTGAAGAGCCTCACAAAATTGTTATGTGTGGTACCCTACTTAGGCCCATTAGTATCCAAGGTCTTTGTTTCAGACGCCATTCACTCTACTCACATTCTTTTTATAAACTATTTGTCGCCAAACTTTTCTGTCCCGGCATACTACTCTAGCTTCATTCACGTCCATGCATTTTTTCATGCAAGCTCTCGTGTTTTTATGGCTTCTTATGTCTCTTCGGATTAATATCTCATTCACAGACTCTATCCACTTTTGCGGCGGTCTACCTCTGGGCATTCTACCATTTACTTTACCTTTATACACCTTTTTGGTCAGTCGTTCATCTTTCATTCTTTCAAGATGTCCGAACCACCTTATCTGAGGTGTATGTATATCATTAAGCTATTTCCCTTTCGGCGAGCCTCTAGGGGTAAGCGTGACACTACCCGATTCGGGTAGTGTGTTTTAGGTGGATTTGTAGTAAATGGGCTCACCACACCCACGACCGCCAACAGCAACGCAGTAGTATCAGACGGTCACCCATCCAAGTACTAACCGCGCCCAACACTGCTTAACTTCAGTGATCTAACGGGAACTGGTGCTTCCAGCGTGGTTAATGACATGAATGCCGTTAAACCTTTGAAACATTTATTTTCGTTGAACTTAAGTCAATGACGAGTTTTATGTTACCAAAAAAAAAACATATTTTTCTATTCAACATAAAAATATTTATTTATTGTTGAAATGATCTTCGCAATAAGTAGGGCACAAAATACCAATGGTAGCGCTGTTTTCTTTCCATTTTTATGAAAAAACGTGAATTGTACGGCTTATTTACAAGCTTTTGAAGGCGTGCTATATCACATCAATATGGTGGAATGGGCGCGACAAAAATAGGAATTTGAAATGTGTAGATACACATTTTTCTTTTTCAAATATAAATGCGAAAAAAGGTTTTTTTACAGTGTACTGGTATTATTAGTGATTTTAGGGCATATACTTTAATATGCAAAAATTAAAAAAAATTCGTGGATGACCCTATTATCTTTTTTTATTTTCTTGAATTATAGCATACTTTATAATCTAATTATACACTTAACATTAACGTTACAATTAAAAACTTCGTTGCAATTAACTCATTACTTGCCAATAATAGGCTCATCATATGAGCCGTTCGCTCAAAGAATAGCCTAAGTCGATTTAGGTCGATTTCCTGATTCGCTTATCAGTACGTACGCACTACCCCAAACAGTATGTGTATAAAGTTTCGTAACATTTGATGCAGTTTTGATCGTTTTGTGAGTAGTTAAAATGCGCCTAGCCTATTTAAAAAGAAAATTGCGACGAAAAAGATGGGAAGATAACAAGAGTTCCTCGTAAAAAGTTCAGGCAAATTACGCACTGCTGTAGTGCCAATTTTGTTTCAAAAATATATAGAGAGCTACAAAAAGAACTTTTCTATAGTTTTTATTCGATAGGAAACAAAAAAAAACAAGACACTTATTTAATGAGTTATGCTCGTCGCCAGCCACTGAATCAAATCAAAACGAATGTAAAAAGTAAAAATAGAGAATATAGTTGGAAATACTTTTTGCAAAACAATGGAGTGGACACAATTGTTTGCAAATACTTTTTAGTCGGCTTATTTCAAATAACTGATTCTAGAATGAAAACTGTACTTCGATTTTGTAGAACAGGTATGTTCTCATAATTCTTTGATCGGTTTATACTTTTTCAAATTTCAAATATGTAATAAGATAATAGCGAGATTATCAATGCAAGGTGTCATGCATGCTACTAAAAACCGTGGGAAACAATCGAATCACAAAAAAAATCCCAAAGGAAGTGTGGAATTTAGTAAAGGAACATTGGTCGCCAATACAGCATAAAAAGTCTCACTACAATGCAGAGAAAACTGTACGAAAGTTTTCTGTTAATACTGATCTGAGTGTAAAAAAATTAAATTCTTTGTTTTTAGAATTTCACAAAGAAAAGACTGGACAAGACTGCAAACTCCAAAATAAAGTTTATCATAAATATTTTCGGGTCAATAGTGAATATTCCATTCGGCAACGTAAAACTGACGTTTGCGACTATTGTACTGAATGCAATGTGAAACTCTTAGCTGATCCACATGATGCATGCGCTGAAATGTATCGTATTCACAAACTTGACTACGAGGAACATTCGAAACAGAGAAATGAGTACCTATCCTGTATTGCCAAATAGGATATCAGTAAGACATTAGTTTTAGAATTTTATTACGCTCAAAACCTGCATCTTCCTAAACTGAATGTTAACTCGCAATATTATAAGAGAAAATTAAATCTTTACGTGTTTAATGTACATTGCGTTAACGATGAAAGTAGTAAATTGTACTTTTTTTTTAGAATGTGAAGGTAGTAGGAATGCTAACTCCATATGTAACTTTTTATACGACTTTGTTAGCAAGCGATTGCGAGAAAAGCCTGATACACAAAAAATTGTGTTTTTGTCGGATTCGTGCGGAGGGCAGAATAAAAATAGGACTGTCGTGCGATTTTCTTCCTGGCTATCAGTTCCTTTCAATGTTGATATTATACATATTTTTCCAATAAGCGGCCACATTTATTGCCAATGTGATAGAAATTTTGGTTCCTATGGAACAATTTTGAAAAGAAAAGTGATTTAACCAAAGCCCTTTCAAAGCTGAAATGGCTACATCTTATTTAGACGATTGGGTATCTGCACTTGATCCACTATTTTTAAAGGTTCCTAGCTCAAAAAATTCTACTTTTTGAATTCAAATATTATATTATAAGTAAACTGTAATAATTCCAGTAATACCCACCAATTTTTCGAAACCCAATTTTGAACGGTTTTAATTAATTTATAACACTATTTATCGAAAAATATTCGAAATATGTAAAAGCATTTTTATCTTTTAACAAAAAAAAATTTAAAAATGATGAGAATTGAAACTAGATGAATACCATTCAGATTTTTCTCTCCCGAAAATAGAACATCTTCTATTTTCACTTTCCTGAAACATTTCAAACTTAAAAAAAATTAATTTATCAAATTTACTACCGAAAACAGGATAGTCCTGATGACTGGGTGCACATAAGTCAGTATCGTGTGCATTTGAAATACATACTTGGCTTCATTGAAGGTCTAATTTCTTAGCAAGCTTTACCAAAAAAAAAAGTATTCTTGATTTAAGAGGGAAATATTCTTAATCTTCCCACTTGAAAAATATTCTTAGATTTTAAGAATATCTCCCACTTACATCTTGAAAGCAGTTGGTATTCTTAATGTAAGAATGTACTCTAAGCCAGTTAAGAATATATTCTTGAAATTATGAAACCATCCCTCCTCGAAAGGCCTTCAGGTATATATGAGTCATACCTGAGTCCTGAACTTGAATATGCCTCGAAATTACACAAAGTAGTGATAAATTTGGCCACAGTCAGTACCCGGTTATTCGACTCGATGCTACACTTAAAATCCGTCATCTGTGGTTATCCGACGCTAGTGATGGTAATAGAAGTTCAGTTTTTTGTGTTTTGTTTTTTGTGCTTGGTCATTTTCGAAAGAACTTGAATATAATGGCGGGGAATTTAGAATAGTCGATGCAGACAACTACGAAAACTTTAAAAATATTTTACCTCTTGCACATGAACACTTATCACGTGTGAAAGAAATATTTGTCCGTGGCACTTGCTATAAGTCGGGAATGGTCGTAGTAATAAAAACTACGAGGAGGATTTGCCATTGTTTGGCCTCTTAAAATCAGTAGTTAAGCCAGAAGAAAATGAAGATGTACGCATTATTTTATCCGAATTCCACACTGTTGGATTTAATGATCATTTGCATTGTTACGAAGTCATCTAAACAGATGAATGGTTTTTTGTTTCAGATAGAGACCTTATGTCCTTTTATCCTAGTTTTTCTCGGACAGGAGCTAATGGTGGGACTTTTGTAACTTTTAGGCATGTTTTGTAAATCACTATAAATATAATAATAATTATGTATACTAATAATTATATACATAGTAATATAATTATACACATAATAATATTAATATCTGATTTATTAGATATTAAATATAGATAGAAGTAAATAAATATATATTATATATAACATTATTTTATTTTCATTGCCTTTTTTATTATTAAATGTAAATATATTACGTTGAAATATTATATAATTAGGTGTATTTGATTTTAATAATCCCCAAAAGTTAGAATACAATATTCTTAAAGTAAGAATATATGTAGATTATTAAAGTTAGAATATAGATTCTTAAAGTGAGAATACATTATTCTCAAAGTTAGAATATTGATTCTTAAAGTTAGAATACAATATTCTTAAAGTTAGAATACAGTATTTTTAAAGTTAGAATAAAATATTCTTAAAGTTAGAATACGACACTTGTCCATGGTAGCAAGAGGGATCTCCTCTGATATCTAGAATACATACTTGGCACCTATTTTAGGGGGATTGACACTTAAAAGTAGTGATCTGAGTGGTTGTTACATAATATTTCTTAACTTTCTTGTGAATTCCTTTAAATTTTCGCTTTCGCTAATTTGCTCAAGTATGTGCGTATACTACTATATCTATCTGCCTTCTGTCCTAGATTAGTTATTCTATAATCCTTTTCTCTTTTTTTCTATATGGCAAGCTATTTTACCGAAGTTGCACTGGCAAACCAAACGAAGCATGGTTGGAAAAAGTACTTGAAACAAGTTATGAGACGCATGCATCGTTTTCGTGCCCAGTTATAATTTTGACTGACTTTCAACTACACGTAAGTCATACAAATGTTTGTTTTAATTAAAGTTGCTTCAACACCATTCCGTTGTGTACTTAATAGCCCTTCTATTGCGTCAAGGCGTTTTTGATTGAATATGTTCGTTGAAGTCGATGGAGTTTTATCAAAAGAGAATTCACAATCACCAAATGACAGTTGTCGATGCATTTGAACTTTAATTTGAAACGGTCTGTGCACAAATGTGGAGGAAGCACAAAGACCGAGCGCGCAGCGTGAGGTAAATACAATATCGAGCACGAAGCGCGAGTGCCAACAGACGCGCGCGCGGCGGGCAGATTTTTTCTTATACTAGAATAC
>CAKNWW010228094.1:0-11011 GCA_932074435.1 Andricus kollari
ATATATATATGTAGGTAGAAGAAGGACAAAAGATTATAAAGTTGACCAACTGATATGATTAAGTTGACACTACAGAATAATCAAACTAAAATTCCTGAGATAATCAGTTTTAAACTCCAGGATCGTAAACTCTACACTCTGGGATAGTGAAGCTAACCATACAATTTTGACACACCATGGATCGTACGCTCGACTATCTCTAGGGGGCTGTCCCATAGTTGAAACTGAAATAAAGTCAGTCTGACACTCTAGATTTTCAGACTGACTAACCATTTTTCTCCGTGTACTTTCTATGTCGGTGTTACTAGCTGAATAGTTGTAAGAACCAATGAGTGCTTTACTAATAAAAAGGTAGTACCGGCAAAAAAGTTGTCGGCCAGTAGCGGCAAAGAAACATATTTCCAGCATACCGAAGGGATTCTCAGGCATTTTAGTGTAAGCTCATGTGATTTAAGAGTTATTTTGTCATATTGTAGCCTTTGACGCTTTATATGGAACGTTTTATATATATATATATCGTACTGTATGGTCGACATGCGGCTCAAGAATTGCGATTAACGATTCGCGGGAAAAGGAAGACACCCCTGTTATTTTTTTCTGGACACAGAAATAATGTTGGTCGAACCCCTGCCCCTTTCTAAAGTCTCGTGGGGGCAGGAAGACACCTCTCTCTGTCGGGTCACAGGAATAATGTTGGTCAAACCCCTACCCCTCTGCAGTGTCTCGTGGGGGCGGGAAGGCACCCCTCACTGACTGGTCACAGTAATAATGTTGGTCAAACCCCTGCCCTTTTCCATCGTCTTGTGGGGACTTAAAGGCACCCCTTTGAATGATCACAGAAATAATGTTGACCAAACCCCTACCCTTTTCTAACATCTCGTGGGGGCGGGAAGGCGCCCCTTTCTGACCGCTCACAGTAATAATGTTGGTCAAAACAATAACAATAATAATGTAATAATGTAATAAAAATGTCATAAAAGATGTAATGAAAATGTAATAATATACAATGGTCCAAAAAAGTTCTGTTCACTTACAATATACCAAATACACGATTTCTACGCCATTCCTGGAATGTTATAACAAAATTGAGGACGGTCTCGCGTTTTTTCACAATACTGGAATCCAAGGGGGACACTGGACTGCCTGCCGTACGGGCGTGGTTGTTTTCCTCGCGCGACCCTCCCATTGTTAGAGAATTAGAGCCCGATGACAAAAATGAACATTTGGTAAAATATTAATCAATTGAATTTTAATAAGCTGCCTTAAATTTGTTATATTTAGACGAGAACAATAAAAAAAGATAGGGATATACTTCCGAAAAGGTCACCCAATAATATTGACTTGATACTGGGCCTACAGGCTCCTGTTAGACCCTAGTTGAATGCACTAAAAGGATTTTTGGCACAGATAAATATAAATTGAGTTATGAATAATTTTAACTTTTTTTAGAAATTATTTTTTTTCAAAATCTCGAAAAATATTGATTCAGGAATAAATTGTTGTTTGCAAAATTTGTAGATCTCGTCGAATCACATATTTTTTACATTGATACTTTCTTCTAAAATTAATATTTTTCGAGAAAAATGACAAAAATAAATTTTCAGATTTTTTGTTACAAAAACATTTCAAAGTATAGAGTATAGAGTATAGAGTACGGCCATATCTCGCTGGAAGCACCAGTTCCCGTTAGATCACTGAAGTTAAGCAGTGTTGGGCGCGGTTAGTACTTGGATGGGTGACCGTGTCTGATGCTACTGCGTTGCTGTTGGCGGTCGTGGGTGTGGTGAGCCCACACTTGTAGTTATTTACTACAAGAAACTATCCACCTAAAAAACACTACCCGAATCGGGTAGTGTCACGCTTACCCCTGGAGGCTCGCCGAAAGGGAAATAGCTTAATGATATACATACAAATAGACGCCGAGCTTTGGCTACCTCCTCTGAAAAATGAAGGTAGAAGTTGGGTCTAAAAGCTCGAGGGACGC
The DNA here is from genome assembly GCA_932074435.1 of Andricus kollari. Lineage (NCBI taxonomy): Eukaryota > Metazoa > Arthropoda > Insecta > Hymenoptera > Cynipidae > Andricus > Andricus kollari. Next base: position 1,985 of record CAKNWW010228094.1, read on the forward strand.
CCGGTTCTGGCAGTAGCCAAACAAACAGGAAACACTAGCCAGCATAAATCGCGTCCGTTCCCTGAAAGGGCCAGTATACACACTGCGTCAGTATTTCAAAGGTAACTGGATGTTGTTTTTTTTTTGCTTCTGTCGTAGCTTTTCAGTCTTTTTATGGCCCGAAATAAGGTAGTTCTGCTATTATCTAGTTTACCCAAATCTGTTCGAATGAACGAAGAAATTGGCAAGCCAGAAATCGTGGCTTTTTACAACGCCACAAAAGCTGCAACGGATACGCTTGACCAGCTCTGTAAGAACTATACAACAAGCCGAATTACCAAGGGATGACATATGCGGTAGCATTAAAACTCTCATTACAGGAATTATTGGGGTAAACGAATACGGCCCTAACAGAATGGATAAACTAGAGAAGCGAAAACGGTTTTCTACTTGTAGTTGGAAAGAAAATAATAAAACAATGTACTGCTGTACAACGTGCGCATCCCCGGTATGCGAGGACCACCCAACGCACTTTTTCCAAAACTGCGCACCGTAAATTATCTTTTTTTGTCACTTATTATTATTAATGTTTTATAATTATTGTATTTACTACAATAAACACTCATAATTTGTTAAATATTTACCGTTCTGTTGAATTATATGCCCGGATCCGTAAAATATACCCCACATTCAGGTGCTAAAATAAGTAACCATCCTAATTGCAGGATTTGCTAGAAATTAATAGCTACTCTATGGAGGAGGCCATTAACAATTTTTGATAGGGATCTGATAAGATTTATTTTGGGAGCGATGAATCTGGCGCAGACCCAAAGCGCATGGTCTAAATCTTCTTCGATATTAGGGTCACGTGAACAGCTTCCAGAAGAAAATATGTTTTCCGAGCTAGACTGGCATTCAAGGCGTAAAGGTCGCTTCTCATGCGACAGAGGGTAACAGTCCACTCCCTTCAGTCCTGAAATGACCAGAACCAGGGTTTCCTACTAGGTTTATAATAATATTAAGTGTACGTGATACCTTTGCTTTCTCATATTTTTAGAAAATAGTTGTCACAGTTTCTATCTCGGGTTTCGCGAGTTAAACTGAAAAAGTCGGAGAAAGGAAGGGAGATGATTAAGAGAGTTGCACCTCTGGATGCAGTCTTGGCTGCCAGGTCCGTGGCTTCGTTGCCGCGTATGACCGGGTATCCAATCCAAGGAGACTGTACATTTGAGTTTGTTTAGAATGGCTAGCGGATTTCTAATTATATAAATTAGACAGGAGTTGACTGAACTAGGACAAATGGTAGCTATGCTTTGAAGAGCACTTAGTGAATCTGTAAAGATGAGTGATTTTTTTAAAGCGGTGCTTAATAATATGATCTAAAGTATACAAAACGGCAATAGCTTCTATTGAAAAAATAGAGGCAGAGCTAGATATGTTCCACAAGAGATTAAAATTGGCTTCAGGACACACCACAACAATGCCCGCGATGGACTCAGCCATCGACATTGAACCGTCTGTGAAGAATGGGAGATAGTCATGGAACTTTACATAAACCAGATCCTTAAAGAGACCTACAGGATTTGGACAGTTCTGGACTAAGCGGCCTAATGAAAGATCAATGTTTGGAGAGCATAGATGGTATTCGTACGGGAATTCATAATGAGGGTGTGTGTGTCTGATTTACGAATCTGATATTTGAAGGGTCAGACGTTTTCATAAGCATTCAAAAGTACAAATTGATTTTTCATGTTCTTTCTCTTTCTCCTTGCATCTCGCGATAGTCGCAACAGTTTATCTGGGAGAGGATGATAAAGGTCCGAGAAAATTTGTATGAAATATTTTTTAGCCAAAAAGCAAAAGTGTTTTTGAAGGGTGGTTCATAGAATTCTGCTAACATAACATTTATGGAAGAACTATTTCTATAGCCTAGGATAGGTCTTATAGTTTGATTACGAATTTTTTCTAAATCAGTGAAATTTGTATGTGATGTTAAATTAAAAATATGAAATCCGTATTCTAGACAGCTTCTGATGAGGGATGAATAGACAGTCCTGAGGATACAAGGATCTTCGCCCCACCAAGTCCCTCTATGAACTTTGAAAATGTTCAAGATTTTACGTACCTTGTCACAGAGATATTGAAAGTGGGGTTCAAACGTGAATCTATAATTGAGAACAATACCCAGAAATCTAGCTAATGTGGATGGCGGGATGATAACGCGATTTAATGAAAGGGTGGAAAAAGGATTGTCGGTGTCAAGGTTGCGTCTGTTCAAAAGGACCATTTTGGTTTTTTCAGGACAGACCTCGAGACCCCTGCCATCCAGAAACGCTGAGGGTGCATTTAAGCACTGCTGCAGAGATTGTATACAAACCATAGGATCCGCAGAACGACAGATAATGGCAATGTTATCTGCAAATTCTGTTATTAAGCAATTTCTAGGGCTAAAAGTGTATATTTTCCTGGTGTACATAGAGTAGTTAATGGGACTAAGTATGCTTCCCTGGCATACGATCTGTCCATTTGCAAAATCCGATAAAATCTCGGTTGAGCGAATAGCGAGATTCTCAGCGCAGGACCTCCTCTGAACCCGAATTGGTGGGGCGACAGGAGATGATTGTGCTCCACATACTACGAGAGTCTGTTAAAGATAAGTTTCTCCATTACCTTGAACAGGCAGGATGCCAAGGATATTGGACAGTATTTTCCAGGTGTTGATTTTCGAATGAAAAAGACGAGCAATGCTTTCCAGGATTTAGGAATTTCATTGAGGATTTCATTGAAGATGTTGAGGAGAGTTATTTTATCTTCCTCAGGAAATCGCTGAATGATATTATAGGCAATTCTATCTAAGCCTGGAGAAGATATAGTTTTCAGTGGGGATAAGGTAATGGAGAGCCCAGACTCTGGGAAGGGAGCCTCCAGAAATTCGTTTCTCGGAAACTCATTGGGGAAGGAGTCGGAGAAAGCAGTTGGCGGGCAAAGTTCCTCAGCTAAAGCATGCAAATTTTCAATGGTCCTCCTGTCTGGAGAAGAGGAGGCGTTGGCAGGCTGTGTGTACCTATTTTTAAAAGATTTGACGACCCGCAGGGCCTTCCTGTCCTCGACTGCGCAATCGTAGGTTTCGTCCCACTACGGGGCAGGAATGAAACGCTTCCTTGGAGGGCCAGGGCGGTGGACATTAGCCGCAGGCTTAGCCTTTGGGCACGCAGTGAGCACAGCCTCATCCACGCATTTTACAAAGGCTTCGTACTTAAAAAGACTGTCTAAGTCCGTAGACTCAAACAGCTCTTCATGCTGCAAAATAGATTCAGAGAGATTAGATGAGAATGAGAAACAGGTCAAGCGTTTAAGTTTATATCTATGCGAGTGGAATAGGGCTATTTGGACCGAAACTCCTATACTAGAAATCACTGGAAAGTGATCGCTGCCCAGAGAGTCGTTCCAAACCCCCCAAGAAGGGAGTGTCTATAAATTCGTAGAAACGAATGTCAGATCAATGATTGATGGCGGGCTTCCAGGACGGGTACGAAAGTTGGCTTCACCACTTATGACAACTGAGCTGCAATTTAAATCTTTAATGGAGTCGAAAAACTGGGTGCACGTCACCGATCTTATAACATTAGAGGGGGTGGGAACCCTATAAACTGAAACAATAAGAAGCTCCCCTAGCGAGGTACCATTTGAGATTGTTAAAGTCTCAAGTATGTCCTCCGTGCTAGGGATAGACCTGACCTGGGACAATGTCTTTAATTTTAAAAGTTTGTTTGAAAGTAGGTTTTAAAAAGGTTTCTGAAAGAAGAATAATACCAAACTCGTCCCTGATGTTTGAAAGGTCGCCCTGTTTATTCAGGGCGCCCCGACAATTGCACCGACAGATTCTTAAACTATTGAGCTGAGCTATTATAGAGAAAAGAATTTTCTATATTCGTCACACTGCGTATTAATAGTTGGAGAGTTGAGCAAGTTCATGAGGGCAGAAAATGAAGAAAGGGGGGAGAAGGGTGGGTTGGCTAGAGAGGAAGAAGTGCCTATTAAGGAGTCAAGGGCACAGCCGTTGGGCAAGAAGCTTTCTGATCTTTCATTGTTATGAAGGTAAATGAGAGCTGGACTGGCTGATGATCCTTTGATTGAGGGAGGTTGGAAGCCGACATCCGAGGAAGCTGCGGTCCTGGGATTGGGTACCGAATGCCTGCCTGGAGTTTAATATGAGGTTTCCGGAGGGCGAGCTGCAGAAGTTGATACTGACTTGGCATGTGATTACTTAGATTGTTGAGGGCAAGGAGTGTTGAATGAGGGTATAGGGGCATCATTTAGCTCTGGAAACATGGAAAAATTCCAATGTTTGGGAGGAGTTAGAGGATAAGGGGGGAGCGGAAGTGGCGTAATAGACACCCTTCCCTGATTTTAGAATAGCTTTAGCTTCCTTGAACGTTATCTTGTACTTCGTAGCGAAAATACGAAGCTCGCTTCCGAAAATGAATTCTGGACAACCTTTGAATGTTGGCATGTGATCGCCCTTGCAATTTACGCATTTGGGCTTACTTGTCTCGTTAGGTCAGGCGTTGAAGTCGGTGTGGACATCCGAAGATCCACAGCGTTTACAACGTTGGCTAGATTTACAATGATTGCTGATGTGCCCAAATCAAAGGCAATTAAGACACAGTCTTGGTTGAGGGTTGTAAGAGTCAATCTGAAAAGAGGCCAAGAAGAGAGAGTATCTCTCTGGAAGGCCAGTTTCTTTGAAAGTGATGAGGACAGTTTTTGAGGATTCAACTTTAGTTTCCTGAGTATCGGGGTGTTTGATTTTTCTGTTTAGACGGAAAGCATCCAGAACCGTGACTCTATCCCTGAGTGGACCTAAGACCTGAAGGTTCTGAATAATCTCTTCCCTGGAAATTTCATGAGATATGCCGCGAATGACACTCTGGCAAGATGCAAAACTGGCTTGGATGAGGGTTATTAAGCCGATGATTTTTTTGGGGATTTCTTGAAGCAGCATATTAGCTGACTTGGCGAACTTAGCCATGACCTTGAGTTTCCCGAAGCCACTGCCATGAACGTCGTCAATATGGCCGAGAAAGTACTTCTGTAAAAGGCGACCGGTCGTATCGGCAGCAAGATCTTTTTTCGTGTTTTTTGAGTTAATTTCGCGTTGAATTATGATTGGGTACTCGCCCGATTCGAATTCGCTATAGCGAAGCTGGTTTTGAACTTTAGGGAGCAAGTTAGTGGATCTTTGGGCGCCGAGGTTCAAGTAGGTAATCGATTGAGAGCCCGTGGGTGGATCCGAGTTGTTTTGAGAGTATCGAGGATCGGAGGTAAATCAGTATGGGGCTTGCCACCGTCAGCTGGCATTCTCGTATCCAGTTTGTCATCGTTAGCTATCTCAGTCGTCTCCATAGAGAATTCATCGAATTCGTGATCGGAGGAGAGAGGATTTTCCCTTTTACTTTGGGATCGTTAGCGCGTTTTGGCACGTTTGAGATTGGATTTGACATTGCTAATTCTTTCGAGGCTTCTTCCTCTGATTTTGGAAGCATTGCCCGTCATGAACATGAGAGCTTTCGCACCAGATTTAACTTCCTGCGTGAGAGGAGGGTAGGGAGGATAAGAACGTTCCTTCGAGGAAGCGTCTTCGTCACCCGACAAGGATCCATTTAAGGAGGCGATGCCTCCGGAAAGTTTGGGAGGTCAGAATCTAAGATGTCTGCTGTCTGCCGCTGCAGTCAACCCTGGGGAGAGAGGAGAATGGCCTCGAGCACCGGAGCACTGGAGTCTACAAGCTCGATAAACACTTTTTTACACAGAGAAAACACTATATTTGATTAATACTCGAAAGCATGGAACACCGCATTCGCAGAGGGAGCATGACGTGGTTCGAACGTTGAGAACATTTCCACAACACGGACCTCACCGCGTGTCTCTTTTCGAGCCGGCGCAACCAAGCGCCTGCCCCTGTGTCTACATTTAATACCTGGTATATAACGTTGGTTAGACCTCATACCGTAACACCGCTGTTCTACTGCGAGGTCCAATATTATATATGCGCCCGCTTAAGCCGATCGAAAAGAAAGAGTTTAGGCTCAATCTGCAAGCAGTAGAACACGCTCATTTTGTGTGGCTACCATAATAATAATTTTAAAAATTGCTAAATATACTTAGGAAAAAAATATTACCATCAAAATATGTTAATTGTGTTATTAATTCCAGAAAATAATAACTTTTCACGCTTTACACGGGAAAAATCGTTGAAACAAATGAAAATTCTTTAAATAATTACTAAATGTTCAAAATATATTATACTCTTAAAATTCTTTAATTGTGTCATTATTTCCAGAAAATAATAACTTTTTATAATTTTAAAGAGGAAAAGTTTTTTAAACAAATAAAAATTACTTAAATAATTACAAAATATGTTGAACAAGAAGTACTGGTTTTGACATTTATCAACTTTTTAACATTTCTGCTGAAACATAATAACTTTTCAAGACTTACCGGAGGAAAATTTTTAAAAAATAAATAGTAATTATTTAAACAATCAAAAATCGTAAAAAAACACTTGGAAACTTGTCACTTATAGATTAAAAAATATTCATTCAACAAAATTTCGAAAAATATCGTCTTTAGCATGAATCCATTTTTTCCGAAAATCGAGCTTTTCCCATTTAAAACCCCATAGTAATGTCAAAAGCGCGGGGCAGGAGTTAACGTTAAAAAAAAAAGAAAAAAAGGACAGCCCCTGACGCTTGGGTAATCCCATTGCGTCCCCTTGTATGCCTAAGCGTGGCCCCAAAGCCCTCTCCATAAGGACAGGACCGCAGCCACGCTGTTGGCTGATATCTCCGACTCACTGATGCAGTAACTGCCAGTAAGTGTTAGACTTTTCCCCGCAATCGCAGGGCAGTGACAAAGGATGTGAGTAACTGTCTCATCATCCATTCCGCACAGACGACAGAGAGGTCTTTCCGCAAGCCCTATCTTATGTCTGTGATATCTGAGATTCCCATGTTCTATAAACATTTATGTTAGGACTTTGATCTCTTTTCTTCCAAACTTGAGTATTTCCCTTTTTCGATTAAAATTACGTTTTGAGCCCAAGAGTGTTTTGTCCTGTCTGCAACCAGTGACCAAATCCCACTCATTTTGATGTTCCTGGAAATACCTACAACTGGCTCCGGTCCAGTAAAATTTCGTCTTGCTGCTAGTTTGGCTAGTCTATCCGATATCTCATTGCCCTTGATACCGCTGTGTCCAGGGATCCATAGCAGAGTAAATCGGTTTTCCGTCGCTAGCATATTTAGTGCCTCAAAGCACTCCCATACTAATAGCGACATGATCGTTGTTCCATTCAAGGCCAATATAGCAGCCCTGCTCTCTGAGCAGATACGGATGTTTCTTTTGTTGTCATACTCCTTTGCCTTGTAGGCGCACTGGAGTATGGCCATAATCTCAGATTGTAGAACTGTGGCCTAGGACACCAACTCTATTGTGAAGCCCATTCCATTTCTTCTACGATATACACCGGCTCCTGAATGCTCTTCGTTCCTGGAGCCATCTGTAAACCTGTTGTCTCCATCACTGGGCAGGTGTGCGTCGCCGTTAACCCATTCCTCCTTCGTGGATAGGCTAACTCGATACTTCTTGTCGAAGAGGTAGCGGGTGGCCATTTTGTCCCTGGGCATGTTCAGGGTCGGCCTCCTCGCGATGTCGACTGGGATCTTGACTGCTGTCGAGATCCTTCTGTCATTTACCAAATTTAGTCTCCAGGCCGCCTTGGCAGCCACGGCCTTGATGGTGAGATGGAGGGGCTTCAACCCTGTTGGTACCCCCAGTGCCATCGTGGGTGACGACTTCGAGGCACCAGTGATGCCTCTCAAAATCAGTCCCCTGATCTTTAGCCCTCTGTAAGAGGACTGGATAAATGCCATCTGGGCCAGGAGACTTGTAAGGGCTGAAGGACTTCAGGGCCCACCTGACCCTGGCAGGGGTGATAATCTCGTTGGCAAGCCGCCGTTTCGGGCCCAGTGTCCCGGGAAGTGTGCCTTGATGAGGTGAGCCAAGGTGTCCCCGTCCGACTCTGAGTAACCCTCACCGGGCAATTTAAGAGTGCCGAGAATAGCATCCGGATTTCTTGAAAGCAGCTTATCCAGTCTAGCCGCCTCAACTCCCTTCTCGATGTATGTGCAAAGGCGAAGAAATCATGTTCAGTCATGTTAGAGTCAACGAAAATGAACAAGACATTTTCTCACCGTTATTTTTAACCGCAAAATACCATTTATCGATTTAGTCTGGGATACGAGTCCCCGAGCATATCGAATGAAGCACTCCCTTGGTGTCCAAAAAAATATTTTGGTTGTTGGAGAAAATTGGCACAGATGTAGCCTCCGGAAGCTACGACCACGATCGCTCACCGAACGATCGATCCCGACGCGACCGAAGGTGATACGTCATCCGACTCGTCACTTCCCACAACACCAGAAGACGAGTGAGACGGGAAATCACTGAACATTTAATTGGGACTTAAAGAGCCACTGACTCTAATTCACGGACTTGAAAACCTTAGTTCTCTCGAAGACGCACAATTGAATTTCTTATCGTTGTAGCCACCGAAAATTAGCCACACCAGCCTACACCATGATAGCAACTGAGCAGAGCGGCAAAAGGGTCCGAGCCTGCTCAACAAAAGCATCCTCACGCTACTACCTGAGTTCCCACACCACGAAAAAGTAGTACACGAAACTCAAAAACAGAGGGAAAACTTTGAGGAGAATAAGCACTGGGCAGAGACCATGCTATGATCAATGAGACCCGAAGGTCAATCAAAAGAGAAACAATGACATCAAATAAATTATTAACACAAGGTGTTACAGCCCCTAGAGGAGGACGGGCCACCCTAAATAAGCTTCATTTTCATGCACTTGAAGATTTTCTTTATTACTGACAGTATTAACCGATTTTCATCAACCTTTTTTTCAAAGCCTATTCAGCTAATTAAAATGTAATTGAGTCATTTTTTCATTATTTATGTGTTTGTGATAGGCC
>CAKNWW010228136.1:1775-19620 GCA_932074435.1 Andricus kollari
TGCTTATCGGATCCTCACTTCTACAAACCCAAGTCAGTCGATGTCGTATTGGGGTCAAATGTGTATTGTCGGATTCTGCGACCTGGCTTGCGCCATTCCCACCTTTACCGTTGATTGCCCAGGATACTGCTTTGGGGTGGATTGTTTCTGGATCGACTCACTCCGTCCTGCCACGGTGGGCGGACCCCCCATCATGAGCATCTCTCACGGCTGGGCATTGTGTCCATGATAATTACTTGCAGAAGGCTTTGCAGCGTTTTTGGACGCTGGAAGAATTTTCTAATAATAGTCCTAAAATGAAACCTGAGGATGAGACCTGCGAGCGACTGCTTATGATACTCATGTCCGCGCTCCCGATGGCCGATATTCCATTCAGTCTCGGCTGCGATCGGATCCGCCGATGGCCTCTGCTGTGGCCCGACGAATAACCTTGAGTTTCTCTGTCCACGACACACCGCCGCTTTGCTTTATGCTTTATGCGTCGCTTTATGAAAGTCTATGAGGAGTTGGGGCATATGGAAAGAGTTCCTGTTTCTCAAATAAGCGATCCACGAGCGTGGTATATACCGCATCATGCTGTTATCCAGTCCAGCCCGCATCAGCTAAAGCTTCGTGTTGTCTTCGACGCCTCACGACGCACTGCTGAACTGTAATGGTTAAATAAATTCTTAATGCCGAGGCCTGCTCTTCAGGGCGATATATCTCTGATACTTTTGAATTGGTGCAGATATCGCTTTGTTTTTACAGCGGACATCATAAAGATGTTTCGCCAAATCCGCGTTCGAACTGAGGATCAGTGCAGAGAATTCTTTGGGCTCCTGATCCTGTGGATCCGCCCGTAGATTATTGTTTGACTACGGTCACTTATGGGACCGCGTGTGCCCCATACTTGGCAATTCGCACACTAGGCGAGCTGGCAAAGGATGAGCAGCAGCGTTTTGTCCTTGGGGCTTCTTTCTTTCAGCGCAATACCTATGTCGATGATATTTTCGCGGGGGCTCACAGGTTTAATATCGCGATGCTAAAGCGAGATGAATTGGCTGCGATTTTGCGCTGTGCTGGTTTTGAGTTGGATAAATGGGCAGCAAATCATTCTGATCTGCTTTCTGGACACTGCAGACAGAGGGAGCCGGAAACAACCAAGAAAATTGCTCTCAATGAGCCTGTTAAGACGTTAGGCTTGCTTTGGAATCCGGCGATGGATGTATTTGGATTCAGTGTTGCCGACCTGAGCTCGGAGAGCGTACTATTTTGTCGGACATCGCTCGAGTGTTTGATCCACTGGATGGCTCGCTCCAGTTACTGTTACTGCAAGGATTTTGATGCAAGATCTCTGGGTTCTGAAATACGACTGGGACTCCCCTTTGCGGTCGGAGATCCTTGAGCGATGGACAAATTTCGCAAAGAAACGTGACAAAGGTTTCGATACGAGATCAGTTCAAGCTAAGAAGACCCAGGCGCTGTTTGGGAACCTCTTCAGACTCCCGGTGTCAGCTTCATGGCTTCTCGGATGCATCTTCTCGCGGATATGCTGCAGTGGTTTATCTGAGAATCCAGCTTGATGACGGCCGTCACCGGGTGTCGCTTTTTATGGCTAAAACTAAGGTGAGCCCTGTCAAGACAATAAGCATCCTGAATCTCGAAACTGAGAGCAGCTGCTCTGCTTTTGAGACTTGTCTGTCACATTCAGAAGCTGACCTTCTTTAAAGATCTACCTGTCTTTGCTTGGTCTGACAGCCAAGTAGTACTCGAAATGACCGCGGCTACACTGCTTGTGAGACTTATCTGTCACATTCAGAAGCTGCCCTTCTTTAAGTATCTACCTGTCTTTGCTTGGTCTGACAGCCAAGTCGTACTCGAACGCGGAGCTCGTGCTTTTGACCAACGATCTCTATGACCTTACGGTGTTAACCCCAAGGTGTCCGTGACAACTTTTGGAAACGCTGGTCACTGGAATACCTACAATACCTTCAGGAGCGGAACAAGTGGCACAGTCCATCCGACAACTTCGCTGTGGGCCAGTTGGTCATTTTTAAGGACGAACGCTATCCACACTCGGGGTGGCCTTTGGGATGCGTTATTGAAGTCGATCCTGGCCCTGACAATATTGTAAGGGTGGCTACAGTAAAAACGGCCACTAATACGCTACGTCCTCACATCGCGAATCTCTGCCCTCTCTCTCTACCAACAACAAGTGCTGCGACTTCATAGCCAAGCTGTATCCTTGTAAACTACTCATTGTTATAGCGTATATCTAACATTCAATCTGTAGTTTATATTTTCGTCCTGCGGACGAAGGCGCGCGGGTTGTTTGGCTGCTTCTTACCGTCATCTGAAATTGTGGGAAGTTTGACTTAGTTATTGTCTCTATAGTTTATTCATTCTCGGAAAAGGGGCTGCACCTGAAATAAAACTGTAAGCTCTGCGCGTAGCTCGAAGGTCAGCGCCGAGCAGGTAGAATGGAACCTTTTCCCACGACTTTATATGTAATTGGATCAGGAATTTGTTTTCATTTTATAATTATTAATTTTCTGCAAAGTTTAGGTCAAGTTGACCCTTTGTGGTGAGAGGTTCCATTTTGCGAGTGTGAACGAGTCTTATGTTGGTTTGTGCGTGCCTGCCATTGTGTGGATAAATGTATGGCGGACTGGTTGTCATACCAATATTTTGAACGAGTCTCATGTTGGATTATGTGTGTTTGCCACTGTATGGATTGAGGTATGGTGGACTGATTGTCATTCCAATTCTTATGCATTCTCTCATAAGGTAAATTTTGACATACTTTTGTGATCACTATTTGATTTTTCGGCTTTTTCCTCCACTCATGGAGTGGAGGTTTTTTATGCCATAGAATAAACTCTTTCCTTTGCAACTAAAATTTGGTTGTGGTTATTTGAACCCCAATACGCTCCACTAGCAATTAAGTGCCTGATCATTACTCAAACAGAGTTTCTTGGACAAATTTTCCAAAAGTTTTTATCAGAATGCAACATCTTATTTTGTACTGTACGCGATCCTAATGTTAAAGCAGCAATAGTCGAGCGATTTAATCGCACTCTCAAGGAACGTATGTGGCGTTATTTCACACATAAAAACACTCATCGGTATATTGATGGTTTACAAAACATTGTCCAGGCTTACAATAATGCACGACATTCGAGTATTGGCATGGCACCATCAGCAGCAATTCTAGATAATGCCGCGATTGCACTTTCAAATATACAAAGAAAATACGGTAGAAAGATGTTGAAATGTAAAAAACCTAGATATAAGTTGGGTGATCTTGTGCGCATCAGTAGAGAGAGAGGTGCCTTTGAGAAAGGTTATGAAGTTGGCTGGACTGAAGAGCTTTATGCAATAAAACGAGTAATTAGCTCATGAAAACAGTCGACTTGTGTTTACGAATTGAAAGATCTTACAGGTGAAGCTATTGAGGGACTTTTTTATGAGCGCGAATTGTCAGAAGTGAAAAAAGAAGATAAACATGATAACAACGAGGAGTTTATAATATAACGAGTAACTCAAACAAAAGGAAAAGTATCTAAGCAGCGATATTTTGTCAAGTGGGCAGGTTACCCGGATAAATTTAACTCTTGGACTCCAGCATCAGATCTCAAAGTCTTAAAATGAATGAGGATCAATTTTATATAATTTTACCAAGTTTTCTACATGTAAGACACGATTCATCAAACTCAATGGAAAATCGTGTAGCTCTTTTGTCAAATGTGAATAAAACAACGAAGGATGTAGAAGAAGAAGAGGGAAGTTATGATGATGATGGCGATAATGACACACAGAGCGAGAGTCAAGAACGTGAAGAAATGCTTGGGAAAGACTTGCTTGAAAAGTTTTTACTGCCTTATGTAATGAAAAGTGACACTGAACGTGATGAAATTGAAGATAACGAAATTAGAAAAAATGATGAAAGTAACGTGTTGGATGGTGTGTGGAAGGAACTGCTACTCTCTTTCTTTCGACCCGGTGTTTACAGAAAGATAAGTGATCTCGATAAAGCCATAAACGATACAACGATTGGACGTGGTCAGGTGAAACTAATTTTTAGAGAAGAGGAAGATTGTTATGTAAGAATTGAAAAAATTTGTTCAGATACTTGTAACATAAGTGGTCGTCACTTTTTTGTAATTACCGAAAAAGTATCACACATTCTCGGGTTCGCACCACAGGAATTGTTATCTGTTGATGCACACTTTGCTAATCATCCACCTAGCCTAGCTCGAGGTCTTCCTGAAAAAATATTTATTTACTGTGATATATGTGAACCACGTATCACAGGTGATACTCAAACGCCACTTTTGCGAATAATTCCTGTTGCAACTCAAAATTACGTATTTGCATATACACAGATTACCCAGTTTGCTTCACCTAAATACATTCCTCTTTTATATACTGAGCTTCGCACAGTGGAAATAGATATAAGAGATCATCTCGGCCTACCAATACCATTCGAGTCTGGCACTCTCACTGTCACACTTCATTTCAAACGAATCTGTTAGAAAAAATATAAAGTCTGTATCCAGTGCATATTTTGGGAATGTAACCAGAAGAAAAGAAGGAGACAAAGAAGTGAACAGAGAATGAGTCCTTACGTGGAATATTATACGACACAAGTGGGAGGGGGTGGTGTATCAAAAGTTTATGTCGGTTCGAGATATCAGAGAGGACATTGAATTGGAAGTTTTCTTGGAGCCTTTTCCATCGAGTTTTACCAATACTTGCGCGGGGTGCACGTACAGTCGGTAAGGAGGCTTTACGTGCCGGAGTTAACGTTTTAAGCGATGTTGACAACAAAACTTCTCTCAAATATGCTTTCAATAACCGCTTTAAGGAGTCTGGAGGGAATCTTAAGAGACGAGCAATTGACAAAATTGAAAATCTCATGAGTGGATCTGGTTATAAAATCGCAGCAAGAAATGTAAACACTCAGTTGAACAGCGCGTGCGGTGGAACGCCTATCGTAGGAGGAAAGCGTAAGAGGAATATAAAAAAACGAGTCATGAGAATCCGTCGAACTAAAGCGAAAAATAATAAAAAGAGTAGTAAAAATAAAAAGAAGAAAAAGACAACAAAAAAGAAGACAACGAGTAAGGCTACAAAAAAACAGAAACGTGGCAGTTTATTTGGTGAAAAGAATCAAATTATTGATATTTTTGGAAATAAGTGAAATTGAGTAATGTCCTTTTTACACTCCCATTCCAGCGAATGTTTGAAAACTGGATTGGATCTTTTTTCACTACCACCAACTCAAACTTCTATAGAGAGCGCGCAATGGATCCATTACAAACCCGTTTCCTCCCTGACGGACGATTCTCCGATAGAATTCGTCATCCCTGGTCACGGCGAAGAATACATCGATCTCCCACACACGATGCTCAGTGTAAAAGTCAAATTGCAAGCTCCAGAAAAAACTACAGCAAACGCGTCGAATTTGGACAAAGTGGCACCAGTGAACAATCTATTTCACTCAATGTTCAATCAGGTGGACGTGTACTTCAATCAAAAACTCGTATCCCCACCAAACAAAACTTATGCGTACCGAGCATACATCGAAACATTACTCAATTATGGACCAGCCGCAAAAAAGAATCATCTGACAAGCATCCTGTGGTATACCGACACTGCGGGAAAAATGGAAGATTTATCAACAGAGCGTACAGGTCTTGACATCCGTCAAGGATTCTTTGGTGCAGGCGAGACAGTGGACCTTATCGGACATTTGCATTGCGATATTTTCAACCAGAACAAATTTCTTCTCAACGGTGTCGAAATGCGTCTTCAGTTTGTTCGAACTAAGGACTCTTTTTGCCTCATGGATCCCACCAACGAGTGCAGTACATATCATGGAAGCGACTCTTTTAGTTCGAAGATGCAAAATAAGCCCAGGAGTTCTACTTGGACACGCAAAAGCTCTTTCTCAAGGAACGGCAAAATATCCAATTACAAGGGTCGAAGTCAAGACGCTCGCTCTACACGCTGGAATTCACGGCGATACTCTAGACAACGTGATTCTCGGTAGCTACCTAAAAGAGTAATCATCGGTTTTGTGGAGAATAGAGCGTTTAACGGTAATAAGGACCTAAACCCATTTAATTTTAAAAATTAACTTTTTATCTCTTTACGTTGATGGCACACGAATTCCCTCAAGACCATTACAACCAGATTTTACGAAAGAGCTTCTATACGTTGACGGTTATCACACTCTATTTTCTGGAACTGGTATTCATTTTCTAAATGAGGGCAATGACATTGACCGTTATGATTACGGTAATGGTCACTGTCTTCTTTCTTTTGACCTCACACCTGACCTATCTGCAAACTGTTATTCTCACTGGAATCTTGTAAAACATGGTAGTCTTCGCATCGAGGTAAGATTCGAGGAAGCACTTGTCAAGACGATAAACTGCATTGTTTACGCTGAATATGATAACGTTTTAGAAATAGACGCGTCCAGACAAGTTATTGTTGACTTTGGAGGATAAGATCTAACGTCCACTTCTCAGAATCTGTGATCATAAATCATTTTGCTCTATGCAACACCTGTTTAGACGACCAGCATCAGTCCTAAGTAAACATGCGAGCTATAATCAGCGGTCATTACACCGGAAACTGTCGTCTTGATTAGTTGCTTTGTACTGGTCTCTCGTTTTATCTCAATACCAGAATCTTTGTCGTCAACTCTACCATCATATAAACTTTTTACCAAGAAGGGGATATGGACTAGGTGATAGATATTCAAGGATTCCGAAGTCTCGAAGATCAGTTTATCGCCAAAGAGGTGACTCTAGTTGCTGTGGATAAAAATTATACTGTACAATGGATATCAGCACCACCACGTCCCTTTTCAGACCTGCCTAATCGAACACGACAACAAAACAATTGGCTCACGTGTTATTATCATGGGATCGAGTGGTTCGAGGGAGATGTCCCCGTGAAGCATTTACACTCAAACCTGAGAGAAGTCGCCAAAACAGCAGGTCAGATATACACACTTGGATGGGAGAAAGCTAAACTTTTGCAAAATATGCTGAGTAGGCAAATTGTCAATTAAGAGGAACTAACATGTCCTGGTTTCAAAAAATTACATATAACCAATGAGTACTGTTTCCATCATGGCGTAAAGAAGGGAGAAATCTTCACATGTGCTCTGAACAATGCTTTTAAACTAAAAAATTGGTTGCAGGATCAGAGAAAAGAAGAAGTGATGCTTCGCAATATACCCAACCGTAATCAGAGCCTGTCTTCAATCAACAAAATCAAAACTTTAACAATCAGTAAACCTCTACAAGAGTCGGTGACATTGGGGACGTTTGTGGACAACATTGAGAGATCAATGGACAAAATCAATGAGCAATCTACATCACGTTTGGAGGTTCTTCAAGCAATTCGGACTATACCAGCGTGTACAAGTGGGGTGTTTCCAACGGATTGAATTCCGAAAATCTGGATGAGACCGGCCTGTATCGTTGCAAACCTTGACGGGGCAAAAAAACCTGGATCGTACTGGATTGCCATGCATGTGAGTAAAAATGGCCGAGGAACGTACTTTGACAGCTATGGATTGCCGCCTCTTATCCCTCAACATCTTTATCCTGTCTAATACGGGATTTCGCTTTCATTAAGGTATTATTCAATCCGAAGCAAACCGAAGACAAGTCAATCCTCAGTAATGTGAGACTTCTCTTTCATTTGAATGCTATTGAATGCGATTGAATGAGAGGAAAATTTGGAGTTAAGTGAAAACTTTTTAATGTGAGAGTTCGCATTCATTTCAATGATATTGAGTGCGCCCTCATGAAAATATATGACAGGAAAAAATGTCAGGCCTGTCATTTTTTTTCTGACATTTTTTACCTGTCGTTTTTTCGCGACCACAGGAAAACGACAGGAAGAACGACAGCCGAAAATGACTGGCCCTAATTGGCCATAATTTATAATCACATCGTCTGAACATTATAAAGAATCGACAACTTGCCGATTTGTTAGTAAACTATTTGAACTTTCCTGTAAAGCATAAACAATCATTAGCAAAAGAAAACCCTGATGGGAATTTTCATGATGAAACGCCTTTGTGTAGTCAGTGTCTAATTCCGAATTCTCTTTCAACACATCAATTGTGGAATGTGTTCGATTTGCCATTTTCAGGCCTTCTTATCCTTACAAAGCGCTAAACTTGAGTACCACGGCAACAATTTTGGACTTTCAACTTTTTGTAATTTAAACTTTCTTCATTTCCTTGACAAGTTCAGTGCGTGCTACCAATTCCATGATCCAACAAAGAATGGTCTTGACACGCACAACCTACGAACCATTTGATTCGTTTCCTTTTTTTAGCTGCGCGTGGCGAGTACATACTTTGTTGGATAATGGAATCGCAAGCACGCAGTGAACTTATTAAGGGAATGAAGAAAGTTGAAGATAGTCACAGACTAATTCCCATAATGGTTTTCTTTTGCTAATGATTGTTTATGCTTTACAAGAAAGTTCAAATAGTTCACTAATAAATCGGCAAGTCGTCGATACTTTATAATGTTCAGACGATATTATTATAAATTATGGCCAATTCGGGCCAGTCATTTTCGGCTGTCGTTCTTCCTGTCGTTTTCCTGTGGTCGCGAAAAAACGACAGGAAAAAAATGACAAGCCTAACATTTTTTTCCTGACATATATTTTCATAAGGGCGAATGCATGATAGGGAAATTAGCGCAAGTTGAAAACTTTTGAATGCGAAAGTTCGAATTCATTTGAATGCTATTGAATGCGATTAAATGAGAGGAAAGTTTATAACAAAGTGAAAACTTTTGAATGTAAGGACTCGCATTGGTTTAGATTTTTCATCTTCCTCAGGCGATTTAAATATTTTTCAAAGCGTAACGGCTGATTAAAACATATTTTAATTTTTGATAATTAATTTAATTAATTCAGTAATGTAATAAAGAAATAAATACTTGAATTCTTATTATTTCAGCTTGTAAAAAATATATTTCTGTTTTTTCAAAAAGTGAGAGATTTATGCTAATATAATGCATACAATTTAGTATACACTTTCCGATTTCATAAGTATTGCATCCATAGAAACTAAAAAGTTTCTTCTCTTGCTTGTCACTATTTCGTATCGGGCCGCAAACCTAACCTAACGTTAAAGGTCAACAAAAAGAAACGTTGCACCGATTGCACCATGAAAACAATTTTTCATACAAAATAGTTTCGAATGTAGATTTATATTTTTAGAAAGTGTTATCTATACTGAAAAGTGCTAAAAAGTGAGTCTTCCATTATTTTCATCAATTGTTTTCGCCTAACTTGCGGAAGATCCTGAAATCGTAAAAAATGGTTTAACAAATGAATGAGGAAAAACAAAGTCTGAACGTATACGTACATTTTGCTGACTTGTTGGTTTATAAAAACTAGAAGTTCACGAAAACTGATAGCCGCATGACCCGGATTCAAAATCCGAAGTAATATACAAAAAAATGGGTTCCAAGTTTAACATGCGTCTAACCTCAAAAGTTTTTTTCATGACGTATCCGCGTTTTCTGAAGAAAGTTTTCATGTCAAGGACTGGATTAATACAACTTTCAATTCCGCTGAAACGCAGGAAAATAAAGAGGTGAATTGACACTTTATGATTGATCAAGACAAATAAATATTAAGTTTTATTCCATGTACATATATTAATTTGGAATTAAACGGCGTTTGTAGAACAAAGGCTGCACACTCATTTGCATTAAACTTGAAGATGGGCAATGACATCCTGCTCTTTTATAAAAAATTCCTCCCTCAGTCAATTCAGCAACTTAACATGCCAATTAAAATTTTAGAAGTACCTGTTCAACATTTACATTTTTTACGATATTGAATATTGGAATGCAGCCAATTTAGTAAATAGAAAATAAGTTTAAAAAATTTGTTTCTATTTCTACGGGTTGGTAACAGTTTAGGGAAAATCAGGAAATCCGGGAAAAGTCAAGGAATTTTTCGGTTCAGGAAGTCACTTTAAAAAATTAAAAAACTTAAGTCACTTTTCTTTCAATAAATAAACCCATGGGTTAATCACATTTTGAATTCAGGCATATACCTATTTTTGAACTTTCTTGAATTATTTTGAAATATTTTCGGGTATTTTAAAAGATTCCTGGTACTTTTTAATAGATTTTAATAATTCAAAGTGATTCTAATGGATTCTAGGCTATTTTCAACACAAGGTATTTTTAAAAGAATAAATTACTTTTAATGAATTAAAAGAAAATATTTGAAAGAATTTACGAGAATTCGGGAAGATATGGAACGACATTAAG
The DNA here is from genome assembly GCA_932074435.1 of Andricus kollari. NCBI lineage: Eukaryota > Metazoa > Arthropoda > Insecta > Hymenoptera > Cynipidae > Andricus > Andricus kollari. Next base: position 12,089 of record CAKNWW010228136.1, read on the forward strand.
GGATTTAAAAAGCTCTCAAGGTAGTTTAATAAAATGTTCAGGATGGAACATAATATCATGACATTTAATATAATATCATGGGATTTTATAATATTTTATTTGACTACAAAGAATGTAATCACAAGAATTCACAGAAAGTCTTCACGATGATCTGGAAAGCCCATCTGACGATAAAGAAGAAAAAAGAAGAAAAAGGAAGGCAGAAAATACTAGAATTAGAAGAGGGAGGGGAGGAACGTAAAGCGAATTCACAAAATTGAGAACATTTAAGATATGTAGAGCAACCAATGAAAAACAATGTGTAAAATTTATATTTCGATAACGAGATACAAGAAGTGTGTGAACTTACTCCGCTGGTAAAATTATCGCAAGAATAGAAAAATGAGCATTGTTAAAAATGATTTAGAAAATCAAAGAAAGTATTCTTATTGTTAATTGCCAATAATTTTGGAAGGCAATTGAAGGCAAACTTAAGAAAAAAATGTTCAGTTTAATAGTATATTATGCGCCAAGGTGCATAATTAGGGTCTTTACGCGACGAGCGGCAACGATCGCAGGACGATCGAAGCCGAGGCGAGATAAGTCCTGAGAGTATTGTAAGTGTGTCGCGTGAAGGCGCGAATTGTGCGCATTGGCGCATATACTATTTTATGTGACGAAGGTGCATTTACAAGTTTTGTTGCGACAGCGTAGAGTATCGTAATGTTGACATTACGATATAGCGGAGTGTAATGTGAAGAGTAATCGTCCGCTGTATCGTAATGTACAGCATTACGATACTCTACGCTGTCGCATAAAAACGCGTTTATGCACCGGAGTCACATAATAGTATATTATGCGCCAAGGTGCATAATGACGGTCTTTACGCGACGAGCGGCAACGCTCGCAGGAAGATCGAAGCCGAGGCGAGATAACCCTGGCGGACCGGCCGAACGCAATCATTACGCTATAGCGTAATGGTAAAGTAATGGTAAAGTAATCTTAAAGTAATATGGCATTATAATTATTGAAAGAAGCAAAACAAATATGTAAACTGTTGAAACTATAATAATACGTTAAAATTTACGTTAAATGATCATGCCGTGATTGCAACAAGTTTCTTTTTCAGCGTTAAAAAATGAAAAAATAATGTGTCTGTCATTGCAGTCTGCTAACGGGGGCTTCAAGCAGGTTGCCAATATGCAGGGGCCCCACTTCAATTACAGCCACTTTGTTTTTTTATTTTTTAACGCTGAAAAATCAACTTGTTGCAATTACGGCATGATCATTTAACGTAAATTTTAACGTATTATTATAGTTTCAACAGTTTACATATTTGTTTTGCTTCTTTCAATAATTATAATGCCATATTACTTTAACATTACTTTACCATTACTTTACCATTACGCTATAGCGTAATGATTGCGTTCGGCCGGTCCGCCAGGGAAGTCTTGAGGGCATTCTAAGCAAGTCGCGTGAAGACATGAATTGTGCGCATTGGCGCATATACTATTTTATGTGACGAAGGTGCATTTACAAGTTTTGTTGCGAAAGCGTAGAGTATCGCAATGTTGACATTACGATACTCCACGATACGGAGTGTAATGTGAAGAGTGATCGTCCGCTGTATCGTAATGTACAGCATTACGATACTCTACGCTGTCGCATAATAACGCGTTTATGCACCGGAGCCACATAAAATATTTTATTTAACAATATTCATGTAGGATTTTATGGTTTTACTTTCTGTTAAGATAAAAGTTAGAATTCTTATTTAATTGCAATGTTGTATAGCTCACTTTACTCCTTGAAAGATTCTCTATAAATTCCTTTGGTGCGTTTTTATTTACAAAGTTGTATTAAAAAAATATATTTTTCATAAAAGTGACAATTATATAATTCATAAATCAATTTTCTAAATAAAAAATTACCAAAGAGAGTTGTAGTGAATCTTTCAAGTAAAAAAATGAACCCTACAACATTAGTATTAGATAAGAATTGCTACTTTTACGTCTTAAGAGAAAGGCAAAAATAAAACTCTAAATAAGTATGATTAAATAGACGATCTTAAACCTAAAATATTTGTTATCTAAGGATCACCTTCAGTTTTCTTCCAAATTTAGTTGCGATCAACAATGGGAATTTTTTCTTCGATTTTATAAATCATTTTTAGCAATTCTGCTAATGCAGTACTTAACTGATAGGTTTTCTTGTATTTTAAGTGATAAAGGTATCGTACTATTTTTGAATGTGATGAACAACACTGGTATTTTTTAAAGAGAGGCTGATGTGCAAATAGTCTGTAGTAATCATTCCATTTAACTAAATTACTCGAAAAAAAGGACTGAGAGATGGCGCACAGATTTTGAATCTTAAAATTTTTACTTGCATTTGCTTGAATTTTATTAAGTAGACTATAGGTAATTTAAACTACTAGATAATTTATAGCTGAGTCTATTGAGCGAATTGCTCTGTACGTATTTCATTATTAATTAAAATATTACTCAATTGATAAGTATTGTTGTTTTTGAAATGATAAAGGAGTGTTGCTAGCTGTCACTCGTCGTATTATATTCACTCTATTTGAATGTGATGACCAATACTGTTATTTTTTAAAGCGAGGCTGATAGGCAAGTACTCTGAAGTATTTATTCCATTGTACTAAGATATTCGGATAGAAAAGGACCGAGATGTAGCGCTCAGAATTTGAACCTGAAAATTTTGACTTGCATTTGCTTGAATTTTACTAGGTAGATTCATCTATAAATGACATATTTACTTCATTTTCTAAGTAAATGTTTCATTCATAGCTGAATTTATTCAGTGAATTTAAAGCGAATGCAAATTCATCAGTATTCTTGTTTTTGAAGTAATAAAGGGGTGTTGCGAGGTGTCAATCTTCGTATTATATTTATCATATTGCAATGTGATGAACAATATTTAATTACTATTTAAGAAAAGAATGTTGTACGGGCCAAAGTTTGACTTAGTTTCAATATGTGTTTTAATATTTCTCCAAAATAGCACAAAGCATGCATAATCCTGAGAATTTCCAGAGATTTGATGTAGCTTATCTTTTTACGTTACCTTAAATAAATATGTTTAATTAAGAAATTTGTCTATTTACACTTGTACTTATTATAAACTTTGATTGACCTATGCTTCCGAAACCTTTCAAATACGAAGAATTCATTCCTAATTCTCACACCAATGCGCATTGGGTGCTGCTGGAATTAATACCATCCAATTACTTTAATTATGATTATTATATTATTATGATTCTTTCCTAATTTTCAGTACTAGCTCGCATTCGGCACTGCTGAATTTAATACGATACAATACTTTTGAATGCGAAGCATCCACACTGCTCTGACACTGCCGTCACGCATTCAGCAGCGTAATGCTTAATGCAAACAAATACTTTTGAAATCTTTTCTCCGCATCAGAAAGCAGAATTCAAACGCATTCAAAATGCTAATACTTCTAAATACTTTTCAATCCGACGTTTTGTTGTAGGGCGCTTAAGGGCCGGATAGTGTCGGATAGAACAGCGTTTTCGGTCTTCGATGCATCCATCAGCCAACTTAATTTTCTACCAAATTCCGGACAGAGCCGGATGAGACTCCGCCACGTAAATAATTTCATTTTCTTGTTCGGGTGTCCGCTTAAGAGCCAGATAGCGTCAGATAGAACAGCGTTTTCAGTCTGGAATCATTCACCCAACTTAATTTTCGACTAAATTTGGTACAGAGCCGGATAAGACTCCGCCGCGGAAATAATTTAATTTATTCCACACCCGACCGAAAAACCCACCTTTTGCCCCTGATAAGCGGGGCGAAAGTAGCATATTTTTCCCGAAAAATATTTTTGAGGGGCAAAAGTAAAATTAGCTGGGCAAAAGTAAAATCAGCGGGGCAAAAGTAAAATTAGCGGGGCAAAAGTAAAATTAGCGGGGCAAAAGTAAAATTTAGCGGGGCAAAAGTAAAATTTAGCGGGGCGAAAGTAAAATTTAGCGGGGCAAAAGTAATTTTTTTCCACAAAATTTCAAAATTAAAAAAAAAATTCAAGAGGTTCAAAAATTTCAAAAAATTCAAAATGTTCAAAAATTTCAAAAAATTCAAAAATTTCAAAAAATTCTAAATTTTTAAAATATTCAAAATTTCGAAAAATTTTTTCAATTTTCAAAAAGTCTCCTTAGAATGCGAAGTTGTTTCGACCCCGCTTTTCAGGATCAAAAAGTGGACTTTCAGTCGAGAGTGGAATAAAATACTATATGCAACACCAGGTAAAAGTATATTTTTCCCTTGGGTGATTATACTGCCCTTACGATAATATTTTTCCCTCGGGTGCTTACTGCCCTCTGGAACAATATTCTCGTTCGGTCAGTAAACTCACCCGCGGGAAAAATCTTCTACTTTTGCCCCTTGTTGCATAATGTACTATTTCTTATTCGGGTGTCCGCTCAAGAGCCGGATAGCGTCGGACAAAACAGCGCTTTCGGTCTTGGATTCAAACAATCACCCAATTTATTTTCCAACCAAATTTCGGACAGAGCCGGATAAGACTCCGCCGCGGAAATAATTTAATTTTCTTATTCGGGTGTCCGCTTAAGAGCCGGTTAACGTCGGATAGAACAGCGTCTTCGTTCTTGGATTCAAACAATCACCCAATTTATTTTCCAACCAAATTTCGGACAGAGCCGGATAAGACTCCGCCGCGGAAATAATTTAATTTTCTTATTTGGGTGTCCGCCTGAGAGCCGGATAGCGTCGGATAGAACAGCGTTTTCGGTCTTGGATGCATTCATCCCCCATCTTAATTTCCGACCAAATTCCGTATAGGGCCGTATAAAATGCCATTTTGAAGTTAGTTAAATATAGTTTCGTTTTATGATGCCGAATACAATCCGGATATAGCATCTATGCTTCCGTGTAAGATATTACGAACCGTGTAAGGACGAAATAGGGGCGCACTAGATTCCGAAATGAGCTATCCGGAGCCTTATCCGGTTGTTGGCATCGTTTCTCTTTTCGTCGCTCTCTCTCTCTCTCTCTTTCTGTTTTATAAGCGTCTTAATTTATAATATATGATTAATTATACACGTATTTGTATGTATGAGTGTGTATCTGTGTTTGTGTGGAAGAAGGAGTTGGAAATTTTAAATTGAAAGTTATCGTTATCCCAGACTACAACAATGTAATGAGTTATAAAATAATATTTAGTTTTTATGTATGCACATTTAACTCTAAGATAAGTTCAGATTTTTCTGAAATATAAAACAGTTTTAGTAGGTCTATTTTGATGTAAGGTTTTTTTTTGACAAAAATTGAATAAATTTATTCTCATAGGTTTTAACAAAAACAAAGTATTTAATTAAAAACATTGATTGACTAGTTCAAAATATTAAAAAACGTTTGAGTATCTTTTTCTCTGGGGAAACCCCAACAATATTACGTCACAGCACCCTGAACTCGCCAGTCGGGAATCTCCCCATCCCAAACAGGGGTTCCTTCTCCCCCTCTCTAACTACATAGATCTCGGCTAGCCCGTTTTATCTGCTGTGACGCGTCGGGGCCAGTCGCGGCGTGCGGGGCAGTGAGAGGGATTAGGTCACCAATCTTTATGGAATGTTATGAGGAACAGTGTTGACCGATCAGATGAAATGATCCCAGAAGAACAGCCTTTTGCATCCGGTTCGCGATGGAATGAACCTGACGCTGGCAAGCCGGAATCTTGTTGAGTTGGCTAAGAAATGATGCTTTCATACCTCCAAGACAGCCGATTATTAGAACTACAAGATGGACTTTGTAACATTGGTACAGCCTGCTCAGCTCGAAAAGAAGTGCTTGATATTTCGCCCGTTTTTCTTCCTCCTTTTCCGTGATATTAGCATAGGCTGATGCCGAGAATCCAATCACGTAAATGATCTTTAATAGAAATCTGTATTATCATCGGAGATAGTAACTTATCGACCATAAGAGAAATCATTTCACACATACTGTGAAAATGGAAATCGACAATATCGATCAAAGTTATATCCACTAATACATAAAATATTTTAACGTCATCTCAGACTAGATGGAGCTATAAATTTAAAATTTTTGAAATTAAATTTATTCAGAAAAGAGTAGATCTCTTTTCTGACTAAATTTAATTTCAAAAATTGTAAATGATCTTGGTCTTCAGATCTCGGAGGACAATATCAGGCTTCGTATTCGATGAAGACACTCCAAGCTTAGCAAGCCTTTATCTCGAGGAAGGTATATTCGAGGTACGGAAGATCTAGGATGATGACTTCGATGGATTGTCATCATCTTGCGTGTGCTTCGGTTAAGTTTCTTCAACTCATCGACGTTCTATTTTACCGCGCCAAATGTGTAGAGTAGTATAGGAACGGCCAGCATATTGGTTTTACAAGGGCCGTTTTTAACACACGCATATCTTGAGTTTCCGCTTGGGGTATTCCAAGATCTGTCTCCGTTACCAAGATGTTGAATGGTATTTCCGCCTATGAGTTAAATATTCCGATCGTCACTCGATGGTGTAGTTTCTAGTCGTCCTTGGTGTAGGTGGACGCAGGCACACTTGTCCAGTCTAAAGCTCATGCCAATCGCTTCAGTGTACCTATTTACCGCCTCCACAAGGATGTTAAGATCCTCTTTCGAGGAAGCAAAAAGTTTAAGGTCGTCCATGTATAAAAGGTGATTGACCTTATATTCTCTTCTGTTTGGCGGGCCACATAGGTATCCAGAGCTTTTGCCTCGGAGGACAATAGATAGAGGCAAGAGGAAGATGCAGAAAAGTATCGAACTTAGAGAGTCTCATTGGAAGACCCCTCTCTTATATGTGATATAGCTGGTAGTCACTTGTCTTTTGTCAAATGTTATGACAAATCTTGTCCGCCAGGGTACAAGAGCATAAGCTCTTGTACCCTGGCGGACCGGCCGAACGGAAGCATTACGCTATAGCGTAATGGTAAAGTAATGTTATAGTAATACTGCTAACGGGGGCTTCAAGCGGGTTGCCAATATGCAGGGGCCCGACTTCAATTACAGCCACTTTGTTTTTTTATTTTCTAACGCTGAAAAAGCAACTTGTTGCAATTTCGGCATGATCATTTAACGTAAATTTTAACTTATTATTATAGTTTCAACAGCTTACATATTTGTTTTGCTTCTTTCAATAATTATAATGCCATATTACTTTAACATTACTTTACCATTACTTTACCATTACGCTACAGCGTAATGCTTGCGTTCGGCCGGTCCGCCAGGGTATGCATCTCACTATTCTTGAATGCACCTCCAGGCACTCAAGGAGCTTAATAAGTAGCGCATGGATTGTGTTATCGAATACCTTACGGTAGTCAATCCAAGCCAGGGACAGATTGCGTCGATACCTGATCGAGTCTTGGGTGATACACCTGCCTATTAACAATTTCTCCCTGCAGCCTGCCAGCCCTCTCTTGCATCCACGTTGTTCAATTATTGCACTCCATACCGACTTGATAGATGTTAATATCCTCTCTTTGAGGATGCCAGTGAATAGCTTGT
>CAKNWW010228144.1:6769-19924 GCA_932074435.1 Andricus kollari
GGGCCGGCCATAGGGTCGACTGTATGTTCCTGAATGATCTGTTTATCCGATACTGTAGAGCTGTATTGAAGGAAGCTCTGGTAAAACTCCCAACTAATTGCTCTCTAATGTGTCATTACTGGCTAGGAACATACATACTCGATCCTTAGAAATTTTTTATGCAAATCAGATATTGGTTGATCCAACCAGTTTTCCTATTTCAGTTGTGTATGCTTTAAAAGGAATTTCTTGCTTCGATTCAATGACGATTGCTGGGTCCTTTTTGGGGAATGAATCTCTTTTTGTTGCCGCTGCATAGCCGTTCATGAAGTTTGCTGGATATTTTTGGTTCGAGACTTTAGAGATGGGTTGACGTTGGGCACTTAAAATGTACGAATTGCAGTATTCACTAAGAGAAAGTGCCACACGCTTTCAATGTAATCCCTGAGCGCAATCGCAAAAACATCCGATCACGACCGAGGCCGAGAGCGAACTGTTCCTTAATAATTATAATGTTTTGAATATTGCAAATTAATTTTGCAATAAAGTAAGTCGTCAAATGACTTCTTCTTTACTTACGCTTGTGTTTAAAGACTGTTATGTGGAAATTTGGGTGTTGTAAGGATGATAATAATTTTTAATGCTGCAAAATAATTTCATGACAACTAAACTAAATTTGTCCAAGCTTGCATTGTGAGGATTTGCATTTCTTAACAATTATAGTGTTTCGAATATTTCAAAATAATTTTCAATGAACAAATTCGTTAAAGAATCTTTTTTTTTACTTTAGCTGCAGCTTAAGGACTTTTTTGTGATAAGGGTTTTTTTAATGATTCTGATCATTTTCAATATTGCCAAATTCTTCAGAGATTGAGAAATTTGTTCAGATTGTTTGGTTTTTCTATTCTAACTGCGGTTCAATTACTGCATAGGAAAAATGCAGATTTCCCACAATTTATATGATTTTCGATTTTCCAAAATAATTTTGCAATAAACAAATTTATCAAAAAATGTGTTTTTTTACTTTAACTTTAGTTTAAAGATTGCTGTGTAGAAATTTGGGCTTTACAACGAGATTACAATAAATTTCGATATTGCAAAATAATTTAAGACATTCGTCCAAAAATGTTGTGTCAGGAGGAGTTAATGAAAAATACTAATCTTAAAAGAAAAGATTTTTAAATTTCATAAACAATTTTTTTGGAAAAAAATGTTTAAAAAAAAAATTTCTGAATAAAAATTAAGAAGCAAAAGTTTGGTGAAAAAACTTCAATCATTAGAAGATTTGTTCCAGTAAATCTAAATTTATTTCAAGAAAATACCAACACCAGTGTTTGAAGCAGGCCTGCTGAGATAGGGGAAAAAGACTCAATCACCACATGTTCGAATTCCACCACCACTTCCCTCTTCACGTGTCCAGAGGCTTGGGGGGTGCTCGCTCTCGTGAAGTTGAATGAGTAGAGGTCGGTGGTGGTGTTAAAATCCCATCATGCAAATGAGTCTTTTCCCCCAATTTGGGCGGTCTGGTTTAAAGTAACCTATTCCAGTACAGTAAAGTACCTCATTTCAAAAGTGTGCATACGCAGCTTTTTCGCAAGTGCCTAAAGTAAGCCATCTTCAAACTGTGCATGCGCGAAAATTGTTTCGCACACAGTCTGCTCAAATAAGGTCCTGTAGACACAATTTAGAAGCATGGAAATGTCAACTTTTCAGGTGGGTGCTGCAACAAGGATGTTTTATCCCCTTTAGCTACTATTTACATTTCTTGGAGTGAGATTTCACTGCAATGGAGTGAAAATTCATTCTTAGTAAGACTGAAAACAGCGCCAGTCGCGTGAGAGTGAATACTCACTCTTTCTAAGAGTGAATTATTCAATCCTTATAAAAAGTGAGTCTTTCGCTCCAATAGAGTGGAAAATTCTGACTTATAGGAGTGCTTTTTCACCTTTATCAAGAGCGAATTTTCTCTCTAAGCTTCTAAGAGTGAATTTACACTCTTCAAATAGAGCGAAAGGGTAAGTCACTTTTATACAGTGACATTTTACTCTTAAAAAGTTAGTCGAGTCAGTCTCGTAAAAGGGTGCATACATTCACTTTAATTCCTGGAGTGAAAAAATATCTTATAAGATTCTGTGTCCGAAGTATATTGCATATACATACAGTGTGTCCCAGATTCAAGTGTTTAGACTTATATAGCTATATAAAAATGAAAAAAATAAATCGAAAATTCCTTTTCCAAAAATCAGTTGAAGTTTTAGTTTTTGAGTTATTAAATATTTAAGCTGGGCCAATCAGGAGCACGAGTAGATAGGGTGCACTTTGGAGAATTTGGAGTGCGGGGTCTGCTGTGATATGTATCTTTGGCGAATTTGGTGTTGGGTGTCCGCCATGGCTGGTACGTTGGGAACTTTGAAGTGGGGATCTACTGTTGCTGCCACTTTGGGAAATTTGGAGTGAGGGGTTTCGCCGGGGCTGGCACTCTGGGTCATTTGGAGTGGAGGGGGTGGGGGGAGCTTCGATGGGGCTGGTACTCTGGGAAATTGGTAGTAGAACGCCCTTAACCTAACCATAATAAGGATTAACATGACCTAAAAATACACTGAAATCTCTACTGCGCATTCTGGAGATATTAGCATTGATACATCATTTAGTGTGGTCAGTACTTTGGGAAATACGGAGAGGGGTTCCTGGGAAAATTAGCGTGCTGTGTGATGAGAAAATGAGATAGGAAGTGAGACTTAGATAATAAATAGAACGCCTAATGTCTAATCTAACTTTTTTAAATGTAAGAAATTTGTATTATAAAAATTAAATTATTTCTAAGAATCGCAATCGGAAATTATTTTATACCAATAATGTACGCAAATAAATGTCAAAAATGTTGTTAATTTTGATATATTTAAATTATTTACGCGAAATAATGCTACTTCAAATTATTGTTGTGTTTGGAGATTCGATAGTATTTGAAATAAAGAAGGAATAAACGATTTAACAAAACTGAACATATAACTTTGCCAGATAAGAAATAGGTGAAATTGACAGTGCGGGATGGGAGACGGTTTACGGACAAGCGCCATGTCACGTGCAGTGTACATGTGCACGTTTCAGGGTGAAACGTCCTGGCGCCCCTGATAGAAGTACAAGAAATGGGCCTGAAGCTTGTCGCCCCCCAACGGTGGAAAATCGAAATACCCTAACTTCAGGCTTTTCCGTAAGTGTCAAGAAAAGCAAGTTACGACATGAAAGAATGACATCATAAATTCCGACTGCCGCCACACTGGTGAACAGGTCAGAAAATTAAAAATCACAATTTTTATTTTCAGTTACACTCTTTTTTATTAATGCTTCTTTACTTATGTATTTTTTACCATGCCAAGTGGTGTCATTCGAAAAAAAAACAATATTCACAAAAATGTCATTATTTTGGCAAGTGGTATTTTACTTCTGCCGCAACATAGGAGATAAATATATTTGTAATTTCCAGTACTTTACTATATGCATAATTGCTTTAATACTTTACAAAAGGAAACATTGTAAATTGATATTAAACCATAATATTTGGAGCAAATGCATTAACAAAATAAGTAAAGTAACAATTTTCACGTCTTTCTAATTTACTAAAAAGATTCGGTAACATTATTTTCTACATGGAAAGAATATTTTACTGCTTTAATTTATTTTTTCTCTTTAAAAATTTAAAATGTATCTGCTTGGAGACATCTTATTCCCCAAAACTTTCAAAATAAAAAAACAATGTACACCATGAACCAAAATTGGATACACAGAAACTGAAAAATTATTACGAGCATACATAATTGTCAAGAGAAAACTTTTTCATAAAAAAATAGTTTTTTTTTCCCCATCCATCCTAAAATTGAATCTAGTTTTTATAAAATTAATATTCCACTCGGGTGACAAAATTTTAAATAAAAAATTATTTTCAATCGAATTTTACTGTGTCAATAAAGCGTAAGCTTATCGAGAAAAAATGTGTTTAAACTATATATTAAAGAACCTACTGGTATTTTATCACACAAACGAATTTTGAATTTGCTAAAGAGGCCTCTCCTTATATCAAGAAAAATCTTAGATGTAAAATAATAAAATCAATATTCTTAAACTTGCTACTGGCAACAAAAACTGTTCCAAAAAAAAACTTGCTTGAACTGTAGTGTGTAGGCTTGATCTACTGCATGTAAAAATTGAATATGCCTACCGCTCTTAAATATACTTAACTTCTAATAATGTACAGGTAATATAACCCGTTAGGAAGTAATTTCTCGCTGCGAATATCGCACATAGCGTTTCTCAAATCAAATCTAAGTGAGATGATGTTTGAATAAAAATGTGTGGATAAGTTGAAAGTCATGAAGAAATCATAAAATTCGCATTTGATTCAATCCGGACAAATTGTAATTCTAATTGGCGTAGTTTTAAAAAGATTTCATGATGGTTTCTACAAAAAATAGGAACGAAAACCGAAATAATTTCTTCATTGTACTCCAGAAATCTGTTACATGAATATAAATTTAATTTTTTGAAAATTGACAATATACCAAACACTCTCTTATCATTACAAACAATTAGTAGTCCAAATTCTGTGTTTAGTGGCCTAGATTTTTTAAGATTTAGTTGTGTGAAAAAGTTTACGTCAAAGCTGTGCAAGTGCAAGAAGGCGAAATTGCATTTGTAATTCAAAATTTCATAATTCGACATCTTGCGTTAGGAAGTAACCAGTATATTATAACTATTTCCACTTAATGTTACTTTTTAAAACATAACCATATAGGTATATAGGTACATTGATACCATTGTGCATTATTACATTTCTCACAACACATTTTGCACATCTTACGTTGCCTACACTAAAGCAAGGTAAAGTTGTTTCCAACTTTGCCTAAAAGCACATTTGGCACATCTAGGTTTGCCTGCATTCATTCTAGACAAAGTCCGAAATCAGAGAGTATTTCGGAATGTGCCTAAAATGCATCCGCAATACGCGCATTGCGTTTTGAATCCTCAGAGCAGTAGAAGTTACCTCTTAAATTGAATCCCTTTCTGTACCCAGTGGCGACAATATTTTCCTGAAAACTTTTGGATAACTTAAATCGACCATGAAATAGAACATTTCAATTCCCTTTTCACATGTATATTTCGCTGTTCTTATTGTTTTTTGAATAATAATGATGGTAAAAGCATTTAAAAACACAGTATTAGTCATTTTATGTTGTCAAGATTGATTGCTACACAGGTAGCTGTGATGAAAACTAATTTAAAAATTTTTTAAAATTTATTTCAGGTCAAGCTTAACAGCTCCTATCGACTTTAAAAAGGATTGGAATCTAAATATTTCCACTGTCTAATCGGGGATTCAAAAATGAGGACAGAAACGGCATTCCTAGGTATTGAAATTTTTAATACCTTTGAATACAAGCCTTCTTACTGGGTAGGTTTGCCGCCACTTCGGGCTTTACCGTTAGCACATATAGTGTGTCCAACAGCGCGAGTTCTCCCACACCGCTGTGTTGAGAGCGTTCCCGACCGTGATCTACACGTCGCACGAAAAACTTGTTCATACCAAAGTTGTTGGAAGTTGAGTCCCCTACAACTTTGCCATTTAAATATGCCACTTGTTTTCAATAGAAAGAGTCAAAAGTGGAAAGAACTGCGGCACTTTCCTAATTTTCCACATTCTTTGCTTATTGTTAGCGACAAATAATTTCTTTACAATAATATAGTTTAGATCAAAATTGTAGAGACTCGAATTCTCTACAAATTTGTTACTTACCTTTTTCATGGAGAAATATAAAATACGCGTGCAAATCGACGAAAATCAGAATCCAAGATGGCGGACACTTCCTGTAATTATTTCTTGGACAATTATGTGATTTCTTCATCTGCTTCACGGGAAACACTTAACTGCGTCAAAAAATCTCAGCCCGCGGTTTTCCCGGTGACAAAAGTCTAAAATGATTGGGCTAGAGGTCACAATTCTACTTCATAAGCAAGAAAGCTTAGATTTTTAAATTTAATTTAACAATTAGGGAATAATAGCAGTTAGGTTTATAACAATTAAATCAAAAGTTTTCTTTGAGATTGGTTCGCCCGTCTCCTGGCTCGCCCAAGATTTATTTTTTATAGATTCCAACGCTATCTGAATCTATGCATATCTTCCTTTCTGCAATTTTCGTTCTCGCGCATTGTGGCTGGTAAGATTGCATGGACTATTGTAATAATTGCCTTCTCTTACCTTTTAATGCAGCTTTGTAGCAAGGTGTATAGTAATTTAATCTAAAGCTTTCCTTGAGATTAGTTCGCTCGTCTTCTGGCTCGCCCAAGATTCCTTTACTATGCATTACAAAGCTATTGGAATCCACATATTCTTTCTTTCTGCAATGTTCGTTCGCTTGCATTGTGGCTGGTAAGAATTTGTGGATGAAAATACAAGATTACTACTTTCAAATCATTCACTCCAAAATGGCATGCACACAAATTCTAATAATTCTTTAAAATAGGTTGCTAATATTTTGTCTTCCTCTTTTATAGGAACAAAAATTAATTTAATTTTCAACAACTTCGGGAAACAAGTATAAATAATTATTATAAAATAATAACGCGAAACGTAACAATGGCGCCCGTACAAGGACTCGAAGGTTAAAGATGAATTTTCAAATTTCAACGTTTTCAATACGTAATACGCGTGTCGTTAGTAGTAACTAAATATCTTATTGTATACATCATTTGCATCATAACAATGAGGCACGTATACGCCTTTACCTTATTAGAAGACATCTGTCTCGTTATTTCCTTTATTAACTTAAATTATTAAAATGTCGGACAAAAAAATTGATCCTCCTCAAGTTGCAATTAATAACGAATCTGAGTCGTTGCAATTGGTAAACAACATGGAAGGGAATTTTAATAGTCCGTCCCATTTTAATATAAGTGTTCGGGAATTCAACGCCCAAAATCCTCCTAATAAATTAGGTCATCATAATCCATACGGTGATACCGAATCCGATATAGAGGATGGTTTAGATGTGGAGGTTTGGGAAGACTTAGCCAGAGAATTAAATTCAGTAAAAAGGACCCTGGATGAATTCATTTAGAAAACAGGCACGCATTGTTGCCACAGTAAAACAAAATAAAACAAAATTAGCTAGGCTTGGTCCGGTCGTGAATAATTTACAAATGGTTGTGGAAAGCAGAGTTGAGACAAAGTTAGCCACAAGCATTCGAAAACAAACTGAACAGTATGAATTCTTATCGTGGTTGAATGAGGATCTTGTTATAGACGCGGATAGACGCGTTGATCATTTACAGCGTGAAACTGAGGAAATTCACTTAACAAATGGGGACATAATAGTCCATACAATTTCGAACGAAAGGCGTCTAAGAGACTTAGAGAAAAATCAGTCACACTTGGAGAGCACTTTAGAACGAAAGGAGATCCCGTGTGGAAAGATGTCATAGTTCGAAAATTTTCGGGCGATGGTAAGGAAAGGCCAATGCAGTTCCTAAGGGATTTCGAAGATTACGTCAATGCTGTTGACGTAATCCCGTCACGTCCCTTTGTGAGCCAAAGCGTGACAGCCACGCTGCTGGCTGATATCTCTGACTCACCGATGCAGTAATCCTTTTCGCACAGACAATAGATGGGACTTTTCGCAAGCCCTATTTTATGTCTGTGATATCCGAGGTCCCCATGTCCTATAAACATTTCTGTTAGGACTTTGATTTCGTTTCTACCGAACTTGAGTATTTCCCTTGCTCGGTTAAAGTTGAGCTTTGAGCTCAAGAGTATTTTGGGCTGTCTGCAACCAGAGACGAAATCCCACTCATTCTCATGTTCCTCAGTCAGCCAACTGTTAATTTCTTCAGTGACTGACCTACTGGAAATACCTACAACTGGTTCGGGTCCAGTAAAATTTCTTCTTGCTGCTAGTTTGTCTAACCTATCCGATATCTGTTTGCCATTCATACCGCTGTGTCCAGGGATCCATAGCAGAGTAACTCGGTTTTCCGTCGCTAACATATTTAGTGCCTCATAGCATTCCCATACTAATAGCGACGTGGTCGTTGTTCCATTCCAGGCCAATATAGCAGTCCTGCTGTCTGAGCAGATACAGATCTTTCTTTTGTTGTCATACTCCTTTGCCTTGCAGGCGCACTGGAGTATGGCCATAATATCTGATTGTAGAACTGTGGCGTAGGACTCTATCTCGATTGTGAAGCCCATTCCATTCCTTCTAGGATATATACCGGCCCCTGCATTTTCCTCGTTCCTGGAGCCATTTGTAAACCAGTTGTCTCTATCACTGGGCAGGTGTGCGTCGCGTCGCCATTCACTCATTTATCGTTGGTTGATAGGCTAACACGATACTTCTTGTCGAAGAGGTAGCGAGTAGCTATTTTCTCCCTGGGCATGTTCAGGGTCGGCCACCTCGCGATGTCGACTGGGATCTTCACTGCTGTCGAGATCCTTTTGTCATTTACCAAATTTAGTCTCTGGGCCGCCTTGGCAGCCACGGACGACTTCGAGGCACTAGTGATGCCTCTCAAAATCAGTCCCCTGATCCTTTCCAGTCGAGACTTCACAGTGGACAGCTCGATCCTGCTCCACCAGACCACCGCCGCATAGGTTAGCCTGGGTTGCAAGATCGCTGTGTAGATCCATATGAGTGTCTCCGGTTTCAAGCAACAGCTTTTCCCTATGGATCTCCTACAGAATCATAGAGTCGCTACTAGCTTATTGCACTTGCTTTCGAGGTGCTCGTTCCATAATAGCTTCTTATCCAGAATTACTCCTGATTTTAAGCTCTTTCTTTGACTTCCAGTATTTGTCCTCCACGTTTCAGTGTGCTCGTGGTTCCCCACTTATACCTTATGGTGAAAATAACCGCGTCCCTCATACTCGGTGTTAATAATTTATTTGATGTTATTGTTTCCCTTTGATTGACCTTCGGGCTTCATTGATCATCGCATGGAATCCTCCCAATGCTTCGTCTCGTTCAAGGTTCCTTTTCTGTTAATGAGTTTTGGGGGCTACCTTTTGGCTTGTGTGGTGACTCTTGTTGTCGCTTGATCGTGCCTTGGTGGGGGGTTGCCGGGCTCCCCTCTCTGAGAGAGCTCAGTTACTATCCAGGTGTAGGCTGGGTGGCTGGTTTTCGGGGTTGCAACGACGGTAGTCATTTGTGCGTCTTTGAGAGAGCTCAGGTGTTCGGGTCCGTGAGTTAAGTGTTGCAGGAAGTGACGAGTCGGATGACGTATCACCTCCGGTCGCGTCGGGATCGATCTTTCGGTGAACGATCGTGGTCGTAGCTTCCGGAGGCTACATCTGTGCTAATTTTCACCAACAACCAAAACCTTTTTTTGGACATCAAGGAAGTGCCTCATTGGATAGGATCGAGGACTCGTATCCTGAACTGAATCGAGGAAAGGTATTGAGAAGTGCGGGATCCCGGTGAGAAATTGTCTGGCTCATTTCCGTTGAGTATAACTTGACTGAACATGCCTCCTTCGCTGGCCCACGCCAGTAAGTCATCAATTCAAAACATTTTGGTCCTTCGAGCCGGATAGTGGGTTGGCCAGGGGAGCATGAACTTAAAGTAAGTTTTCCTGTTTTTAAATCTCATAGTTCTGGTCAATTATTTGACGTTTTTTTGAAGAATGCAATGCTATTAATGTATTTCGAAAGAGTTTTTAATAGGAAAAGTATCCTACGTATATGGAATGACATTTTGTTGTGTAAAAAAAGGAACGCCTTTCAACATTGAGTTTAAAAAATAGACTGAGCTCACGATGAATTATGTCAGTAAAATATCACATAAATTATACAGAATAAAAGTTCCCGTAGATGCTTATTATTGATCTCATTTCTATCAGATTTTCAATACTGTCAAAGTTTTGTTAATTCTTGGTGGAAAAATGTATCCACTCACTTAAATTTCATTATAATTGCATGACGTGCAATTTTGAACAATTGCGATGGAATTCTTGCGGGGTGCATACTTTGGTGCACTTCGGGGTTCAGCCTTGAAGCTTTAAATTCAAGTATGCAATTTGAACTATTCTCGGGATGCTGATTGTTTGGATTGAAATGTCTACCAAATTTGAAACTTTGTGTATATTGTGAATTTGGGCTCTACAGGTTTGAATCCTTATTTTCGAAATATTAAAATTTTGTATCCTCTCAAGGTTGGGAAATTTCTTGAAATTCATAAAAATAATGTAATCTTTTGAAAATCGACGATAAGATAGGAAAGTTTTAGCAAGAGACATTGAAGTAAAAAGAAAGAGCGTATTGAAAGGATACAAGGTTTATTGAGATATGTCTGAGCAATTAATTATTCTCAGGATTTTATAGTTATATTAATAAACATGAATTTTGTTTATTGTTTTGAACGAATAGAACAACCTTCCTCAAGATTTACATTTAACTTACGTTTAAAAAACATTCTTTAATTTCTTGGTACTGGAATTGATAAATTTGATAATGGACTGTTGGCAACATTGCAAACGCCTTGAGACAGGCTCTCAGGCATTACAAACTGACTTACTGACTGTGTGATTGTTTGCAACATTGCAAACGCTTCGAGACGGGCTCTCAAGCATGATAGACATGTTGTTGGTTGATGATTCGCTACACTGTGACCGCCTCAAGACAGGCTCAGGCATGACAAACTGACTTACTGACTGTGTGATTGTTCTCAACATTGCAAACGTCTCGAGACTGGCTCTCAGGCATGATAACCACAATGCTGGTGGATTGTTTGCAACATTGCGAACGCCTCGAGACGGGCTCTCAGGCATGACAGACATGTTGATGGTTGATGTTTCGCAATCTTGCGACCGCCTCGAGACAGGCTCAGGCATGACAGACTTACTTACTGACCGTGTGATTGTTTGCACCATTGCAAACGCTTCGAGACGGGCTCTCAAGCATGACAGACATATTGATGGTTCATGGTTCGCAACATTGTGAACGCCACGAGACGGGCTCTCAGGCATGACAGACATGTTGATGGTTGATATTTCGCAACCTTGTGACCGCCTCGAGACAGGCTCAGGCATGACAGACTGACTTACTGACTGTGTGATTGTTTGCATCATTGCAAACGCTTGGAGACGGGCTCTCAAGCAGGACAGACATATTGATGGTTGATGGTTCGCAACATTGTGAACGCCTCGAGACAGGCTCTCAGGCATGACAAACATATTGATAGTTGACACGCCGGGAGCTTAAACGTCCCATAGTTTTGTTACGAGCAAAAATGTCAAAAAAATATTCCACGCGTAAAAATGTTCCAAACAAAACTCACGGGCAAAAATGTCGCAAAGGTTTTCAACGCGCAAAATTGTCAAAACAGAAACTCACGGGCATAAACGTCAAAAAAATATTTGACGCGGAAAAATGTTCCAAACAAAACTCACGGGCAAAAATGTCACAAAGGTTTTCAACGCGCAAAATTCATCTTTTCCAATTTTAAAAATAAATAAACGGGCTAATCTGTCACGGCACAACTTTGTGTCGTCACAAGTTTCGTATCATTACTTTGAGTTCTTTATAATTTGATATTAATAATTTTCAAACAAATTCTCAGAAAATGGAGTAAAACTACACATTGTATAATATGAAATTCCGATGTATCTTCATGATTTCTAACCTAATTTCTGATAGCTGTAATCAGAAATCGTTGCAATTTAAAAAATTCAACCATTAAAAAACAAACTTATCTCTCAAAACAAAGAAAAATTTTAGTCCAGATTACCAATAAAGAAAAATCATTAAAACTTGATGATTTTATATTAGTACTTTTAATAGTAATAATACTATTGTTTGACTTTTATCATGAGCATTTGACCATTCTTGTAGAGAAAATACTTTTTTTTAATGTGAAAAAATACAGTATTTCTTCTAGATACAAATGACGTACAAAACATTTTTTCAAACCAGAAGAGGTTTGTACTATAAGGTTTCATAACGACATTTCAGAAAAATTTTAATAATTTATTTCCATTTCAACATAATAGATATCATAATCACATTTCATTTTCAGGTTCTATTGTTTTATAACTGTTATATGATAGAACTCTTCTCTTATAACATCATAAGAAATATTAATAGAGAAATTTTATTTCCCTTTATTGTTCTTGTATCATATTTGTTGTTTTTTACATTCTTTTTTAGATAAACACGTTTTCGTGAATGTATCTGTCTGGCTGTGTATATTTGTGTGCATGTGTGATTGTATGCATGTATGTACGTAGATTTTTAGTCTGTCAGCCCGATACCTTTCGAAAGAATTGGCAGATTGGATCGGGCTTTGGTATACTCTTCAAGTGTCCTAAAATGAAGGTCAAGTTCGTTAGCCACCCATTTTGGATACAAATTCAAAAAGTGAGCGGATTTTTAAAATTGTTGAGACCAGTTTTTTTAAGATTTAATAATTCTTTGTACGGATATTCGTAGTACTCAAAAAGACAAACAATTTATCCTCATGACCTTTTTTGATGAAATACAAATTACTGGATTTATAGCATTTACAAAATTCCAAAAAACAAACGAAAATGAACATTTCAAGTCAAAAAACGCACGATATGAAAAAAAGTCGAAGAGAGAGAAACGTTGCTTTTTGAACATCCTACAATACTGTCATAACAACTTTTTGAATTTTTTGAAAAATCAAAATTTCAAATTTTGATTGCACAAAAGATAATGAAAAATCAAAAATTGGATTTTGCGATCAAACTATGCAAGATATGAAATCAGATGAGAAAATAAAAATTGTGCATATAAAAAAGATCTACAAATTTTTTATTCATCACTTTTAGATAGGATGCGTAGTTTTTGTTTTAATCTTAGAAAATATCATTAAAAATAGAAAAATTAAATCTTTTGAAAAACGACACAAGGTATGTAAAAAGATGAATAGACCAAAATTGTGCAATCAAAAAAGATCTACGAATTTATTTAAAAATACTTTTTGATAGAATGCGTAGTTTTTGTTTTGATCTTAGAAAATAAAATAAAAAATAAAATAATTAAATTTTTGGACAAACGACACAAGCTATGAAAAAAATTAATAAACAAAAGTTGCGTACACAAAACAGAGCTATACAAATTTGTCATAAATAATTTTTTTGAAGAGGCGTAGTTTTTCTTTTAATCATAAA